>JAVIAB010000088.1:23935382-23955382 GCA_032433765.1 Megaustenia siamemsis
ACACACCAATAACACAACAGACAATATATACACCACTACCACAACCGTAAAAATACACACCACTAACACAACCGTCAATGAACACGCCAATAACACTAATGTGAAAAAATACACCACTACTTTAAAGTTCAATAAACACACCACTAACACAACCGTCAACAAACACACCACTAACACAACCGTCAATAAACATACCACTAATACAACTGTCAAAAAACACACCACTACCACAACGGTCAATAAACACACCACTACTTCAAAATTAAAAAACACACACCAAACACAAACGTCAATAAACACACCACTACCACTACCGTCAATAAACACACCACTACTTTAAAATTCAATAAACACACTACTAACACAACCGTCAATAAACACACCACTAACAAAACTGTCAATAAACACACCACTAACACAACCGTCAATAAACACACCACTACTTTAAAGTTCAATAAATACACCACTAACACAAATGACAATAAACACACCACTAAAACAAACTTTTATAAACACATCACTAACACAACCGTCACTAAACACACCAGTACTTCAAAGTTCAATAAACATATCACTAACAAAGCCTTCAATAAAATACCACTATCACAAATGAATCACCATTACAACCATTACTAAATATACCACCACCATAACCTTTACTAAACGTAGCACCACCATAACCTTTACTAAATGTACCACCACCATAACCTTTACTAAATGTAGCACCACCATAACCTTTACTAAATGTACCACCACCATAACCTTTACTAAATGTACCACCATAACATTTACTAAATGTAGCACCATCACAACCTTTACTAAATGGAGCACCATCACAACCTTTACTAAATATAGCACCACCATAACCTTTACTAAATGTACCACCATCACAACCTTTACTAAAAATACCACCATCTTAACCTTTACTAAATATAGCACCACCATAACCTTTACTAAATGTACCACCATCATAACCTTTACTAAATGTACCACCATCACAACCTTTACTAAATGTACCACCATCACAACCTTTACTAAATGTACCACCATCTTAACCTTTACTAAATGTAGCACCACCATAACCTTTACAAAATGTACCACCATCATAAACTTTACTAAATGTACAACCATCATAACCTTTACTAAATGTGCCACCATCACAACCTTTACTAAATGTAGCACCAACATAACCTTTACTAAATGTAGCACCTCCATAACCTTTACTAAATGTACCACCATCACAACCTTTACTAAATGTACCACCAACACAACCTTTACTAAATATACCACCATCACAACCTTTGCTAAATGTACCACTATCATAAATGTATCACCATCACAACCATTACTAAATGTTCTACCATCACAACTTTTAATAAATGCACCACCCCAACAACCTTTACTAAATGTACCACCATCACAACCTTTACTAAATGTACCACCATCGAAACATTTACTAAATGTACCATCCCAACAACCTTTACGAAATTTACCAACACCACAACCTTTACTAAATGTAACACCACCACAACCTTTACGAAATGTACCACCCCAACAATCTTTACTAAATGCACCACCATCACAACCATTACTAAATGTACTACCCCAACAACCTTTACTAAATGTACCACCATCACAACCTTTACTAAATGTACCACCATCACAACCATTACTCAATGTACCACCACCACAACCTTTACTAAATGTACCACCAACACAACGTTTACTAAATGTAGCACCACCACAACCTTTACTAAATGTAGCACCACTTCAACCTCTGCTTGCGAACTCAACCCTGACTTAACATGTCAACAACAAACGACTTAGAAACTTCGGCCCTCTACGATCTCCGCCACTCCGACCGCCGCCTTCCTAATTCCCATCTGTATTGTGAACAATAACTTTTTTGTTTGCGAAAGTTGCAACAAGCACGCCAGCAACATTTGCCATCTCCTGAGAGACGAAGAGCCAACATGGCTAATGCTAGAAAAGCCAGATACAGACATCCGTCGTAATGAGAATAATCTACGTGGTAATTT
Source organism: Megaustenia siamemsis (assembly GCA_032433765.1). NCBI lineage: Eukaryota > Metazoa > Mollusca > Gastropoda > Stylommatophora > Ariophantidae > Megaustenia > Megaustenia siamemsis. Next base: position 23,937,422 of record JAVIAB010000088.1, read on the forward strand.
GGAAGCAAACAATCAAAGAACAGAAAATAAAGCGCCTTCGATCTGGACATGTAAACCACACACAGCCTCTAGATTGTATGTAGGAAAATTAATTTGGTCACGCAGATTAAGAACATAGGGTAAACATAGAGTAAACACAATGTATATGTTTCAAATAAAATACTTTTGTCATCAATAAATGGCAATAGAAATAAGCATGATTAACCAAACTGGAAGCCGTTCGTTATTTCTTATTGTTCGTATAATTTTGTTTATTATATAGTTTCACATGAATTAGTAATCTTGCTCATTATCGTTCTATTGTGATAAAAATCATTACTTATTGCAGTTAATTACTGTCTACCTTAATGTTGTATTCTGTCTACATCTTTTATTATTTACATTTATTTTGTATGTTTTATTGTTTCATTTTGATTTTCAGTATTCGACAGTCTATCATTACAGATATAAAATCAAAATGCAACAAAGCTTGTCAAATCATTGGACTGCTATCACCATTATTGTCCAACAAGGAAATAACCCTATTGGTAAAACTGGCACTGTACAATACAATCGTATCCAAACGTTGTGCTACCAATGCCAGACCTGGACTCTAGATGCAAGAACAATAAGAAAAATAAACTGCTGAGATTAAATGTGTCAGACGAATGACAGGAAACAGTCTGAGAAATAAGATCAAAAATTAAGAACTGAGAAAGAAAGCTAGGAATAGGAACCGTCATAGAATATATAAAGAAACGGCAGATAAAATGGTTTGGCCATGTCACAAGACAGAGTATTTCAAACTCTCTCTCTCTCTCTCTCTCTCTCTCTCTCTCTCTCTCTCTCTCTCTCTCTCTCTTTCTCTGCGATAAGGACTCTGTCAGAGTAGGATTCCAGACTCCCACATGAAGTCAGCTGTCAGGTTAAGTGTGTTGATCGCCCCCATAGACAGAACGTCACATTTAGAGTCCGCCAGATCCACTCTGACTGAACACACGTTAATACGTTGCACTGTGTTCTGCGCCAGTGGCCCAGTGCATCCGATTTCAGCCAGCATTTTTTCAGGTTTGCTTGCCTTAGCCTTTGATTGTCCCCAATCTTCCTGCAAGGCAGCAGATTGTCTTTTCTGTAGGGGGATTCTGCCCTTAGATGGTCTGCCCTCCCAGGTTTACGAGCACCATCTGACCGAGTCACTAGAGGTGACTAACACAGACATGCACACACAGAGATATGAGATGTGAATAACACAGACATGTACACAGCGATACGAGCCATGACTAACACCGACACACATCAAGATATATGACACATGACTAACATAGACATGCACATAAAGATATGAGATACGACTGACTTAGACATGCACACACAAAGAATTTACACATATCTAACATGGACATGCACACAAAGATATGAGATGTGACTAGCATAGCCATGCAAACACAAGGATATGAGATGTGACAAACACAGACATGCACGCACAAAGATATGAGATATGACTAATATAAACATGCACACAAAGATATGAGATATCCCTAACCCAGACATGCACACACAAAGATATGACACATGACTAACACAGATACACACTAAGTTATGAGATATTACTAATCTCAGACGGACACACCAAGATATGAGATATGACTAACATGACACACACCTAGATATGAGCCATGACTAGCTCACACACACACACACACAAGCTAAGATTTGAGCCATGGCTAGCACAGAAACACACCAAGATATGAGCTATGACTAGCACAGAAAAACATTAAGATATGAGTCATGTCTTCACGGAAAAACACCAAGAAATGAGCCAAGTCAAGCACATAAACACATTGAGGTATCCATATGCTTGGGTTAGTCTGCAGACTCTTCTTAACGTGTGAATCATCGACATACATATTTCAAAAGACCACAAATTATGTCTCCCCTCGACGCTGAAAGGCAAATAAGGAAGGCAAGAAGAAAAAGAAGACAGTCTTATCTATTTAACTTTCATCATCATCAGTGCCGTCTCCGCATCGAAGGTTGGCTACCATGGAGCGCCATTCCACTCTGTCTATTGCTTTTATGGTGCAGATTGTCATAGATTCACGTGTCCATCTTTTGATATTGCTCGTCCACGTTAGTTTTGGTCTGCCTCTTTTACCTTCTATTTTCCCTTCCATTATTACTTTTAATAGGCTGTTGTGTCTTTTAACATGCCTCAAAAATTTCACTTGTCTTTTTCTAATTGTGTTTAGTAATTCTCTTTTAATTTTTAGTTGTTTTAAAACTTCATCGTTTGTTTTCTTTTTTTCCCATTCAATTCTACAAATTCTTCTATAAATCTATTTTACTTTATTCCAGAAAAATTGAATTTTTTCATAAAATGACAAAGAAAATCGAGATTATACTTTAGGATAGTCCTTTTGTCAATTTCCCCTTTCTATATGACTTAATAGCATCTGGGCAGACAGTTGGTAGTAAGCAAATATGACATGTCAGTACTTTGTTAATATATTAGTGTCTTTTGTTGCATGGTGTTTAAATGATCAGCTTTTATCGTGACTGAATCTGTCAAAATTGGAAACACCGATTTGAATGCAGAATGAACAAGATGCACATTTTGGTGTCTGGCCTCATCTCCTTTCTCATGCGACTTTTATCTTCTGATTTTAGCATCATAACTCCCTCGAGTGTTGATGTGGAGTTTTATTTTAAATTTGTGTTACAATATGACGCCAGATTTTCCCAGTTTCTTCCGCTTTGTGGCGTGCAGTGGATTTTTTGAAAGCTATGCAATTTACTATCGCTATTTCGAATTATTACGTTAAAGATGGCTAATAAATTACCACCTATTTTCTAGAAACAAAGATTATGTTCCGCGAAGCGTGGGAGAAGTTATTGATGTACACTGAGATTTGCGTAATATTTTTCGCTCTATTTGAGTGCATCCTTTGTAACAGCCTTTTCTGATTCAAAATGGCAACGAAATGACAATTTGTGTTTGGCTAAAAAGCTGTATCTATTAACCTCTTTAATATCATTCTGGATTATCTATATATCAATTCTATTTTTTATTTCATCTCATTGTCTTGCTCGACACTGACAAGGAGTTGCCGATACAACTTATAAGTCCATTCGAAATAACACAAATGATTTGAACTATCAACATTATCAAGGACCCTCCTGCTGGCGTATGTGATCATGTCTCTCCACAACTTTCGATCTCGACAGTCATTTATCATTTCTTTTGTTGACCTTCTGCCAAACTATTCTCTTAAGCTCTCTGGTATCGTTTCTTTTCTTTTCCGTCTATCTCTTCATCCCTCTACTTTCACAGTTGTCTCAATATATTCCAGCTGTTCCCTTCTCATTACATGCCCCCCCCCCCCTCAAAAAAAAATAATAAATAAATAAAAAAAGATAAATTAGATTTAAGCTATGGATTACTACAAATATGGGCACGCCAGTAGTATAAGTGGCTGTTTACCTGTTCCTTTTCTGGAAGAACATGCACCGAAACTGCACCAAAGACAATGGATTTTGCACCGATACCGCACGAAACATGGGTGTCCGGTTAGCGCAATCGATAGGCGGTTTGCTTACCACGGCAACAGCCGGGGTTCGTACCCTGGCGAGGACACCTGGGTTTTACTAATTCCCTAAAAATTAGTGGGAGCCGCGATAGCTCAGTGGTTAGTGAACTGGACTACTACGGACAAGAGGTAGGGTTCGATCCCAACCGACGGCTCCGGGTTCACCCAGCCTTAAATGGGTACCGGATTTTTTCTGGGAAAGTAAAGCAGCACGGGCGTAATACCGACCACATTACCCCAAAAATCATGTGCTGAAGGTCTGTAAAATATAGGGTCACTAACACCATATTTCCCTATACGCCGCCACTTGGCGTGACGGGGGGTACTTTACTTTACTTTTTTACCGCACGAAACATGTATATTTTTGGCACCAAATCCGTGCAACCGGTAATCGACTTATCTCGGTGGTCGTGACGGCTCGGTGGTCGCGTGCAGCGGGACGTGACGGCGTTTGGCGCGGGTCCCCTCTCGGCGCGTCTCTCGCGCATGTCGTCTCTGTCGCTCGCTGGCTATCTCGGGGGACAACAGCGGTTCTAAAACTTGTGTTCTAGGGTCGTCTCACACCGGTTATCTCTCGGATGGTGGGTCGTCGCTCACGCCGGCTATCTCGGGCGGGTGGCGGGTCGTCTTTGTATCTCGCGGGCGGGAGAACAGCGGTTCTAAAACTTGGGGCGATGTGCCTTGAATGGTCGTGTGTGTTATTAGTATCGCTAACATCATGTGCCAGGATAGCGGTTCTTGGGGAAAGATTATTGGTCGAGTGTGTTATCATCATGTGTCGTGTAGTAAGGTGTGCTAATATTAAATAATGACGCTCTCTCTCTCTTTCACATTCATGGTAAAGCAAAACAAAAATCTGTTCTATATTTCACAGCTTTATTAAGACAACAAATATACAACACATATTTGAAAATATATATTACTGTCCGGTTGTTGACTTTGGGCTTCCATGGGCCCCTCGAAGCCGAAGAATCTACGGGGCGAGCAAACGATAAATGATACGGTCGTTTATGTGCTGTCTCGATGAAAAAGGCATGAGAATTCTGTTAAGTTTCGCGCCACGACACTTAAGAAGTATATAATAAACACAATATAGACCGCACGTGTTGCTAAACAAATCTTGCAACACCCGCGGGTTGTAGACGAATGGAACATGTGAGTTTTGCTCTATAAAGTTTAAAATATCCACGTGTCTGGGAGGTAAACCGTAGGACTCGAAATACTCACATTCGCAGAGCGCGTTGTAAAATAGGGCCACCCAATGCTCACCGGGTTCGTGGGCAAGGTCGGTGTTAATGACAAAGGCTGCGGTCGCCTTTGGGTCGATGCTGGGCGGTAAGTGGTTTCGTGGAATGACACTAACAAGGGAACAACGTCGAACGAAAATATCCGACATCAAAAGGTTGTAAATCTCCCTCGTGTTCATCTTCTTTCTCTCAAACCGCGAAGTCTGTTAGAATCTGCCTTGTCTTGGACACCTCGAACACTGAGTCCAGCTCGGCGTAGACGATAACTAGTAGGGGAGTAGTTGTGGGAGCGGCAAACTTGAGTTCTATCGATAAGGGTCCGCTTGTGGCTAGCTCCAAATGGTAGCCGTCCAGTAGGCTGGAGGTGAGATCGAAACCAAATTGACAAAATCCGTCCTTGAACTCTCGATAATCAATGTTATTCCCAGCGTCCTTGCCAATCAGACCCATGGCCAGATTTGTACCAAAGAAAGCTCTCGCGTATTGATTTCGTTCAAAGTCCATAGAGGCTTTCCCGAGATACATTTCCCATCGACCGTCAAATTCATATAAGTCAAACCAAAGTGTTGAAAATTGAAAGGGTTAGCGGTATAAACACCATTAAAGGCACTGACCGTAATCAGACCTATCACTATACCGGTTGGTGTTTGAGATAAAAATAAATTGTCTTGACTGTGGGAGAACATCCCGCTAGCGATAGAAAATGTCTTGATGGTAACCCGCTTGATCGGGTACCGTGTATTCCCGCTTAAAAGAGCCTTTTCGTGGGCTAGAGAAATCGCGGGGTTTAGCTTAGCTTTCCTGACCACGAGCGCGGCGTAGGTGATAATACTCTTATAACCCACAGAGCTATCGTGACCAGTAAGGTTGAACACATTCTTAGAGGGCGTGAGTTTGATCTTTACATCGACTCTGTTTAACATATAACGATCCTGCACAAAGACATCAGAGTGCAAACGACCCATCATTTCAACCTCTTTACTACCCGATGTCAAATCGCGCCGCGTTTTAAAACCCTCATTTCCTTTCATATCATCGTGATGACCTGCTGTGTCTTTGTCAATTATCCCGTTTTCGCATCCTCCCCGTAGTTTAGCGTAGCCTCAAACACTTCTCTAAAAGGATAGGTATTCTCCGATGGTGTAACCAACGTGTCATTTAGCGATACGTCGACTTGTGAAAATAGACTGTGAAGATAATTGTTGACTGGTCCTACCTCAACATCCGCTGGTACACTATCCCCATTGGGGAGGGTGATCATGACCCGCAGACGTAAAAACGTGTTGAAAAGATCTAGATACTCCTCGCTGTTTCCAGAAATGAAAAAAAAAACTCTATCGGTGCGCTATGCGACAAGGCTGCGATCGGACGAATTTCAATAAACTGGTTCTAGTGTCTAGAGATGTCTGTTTGGGTGGAACGCTAAATAAATGCAAACCAGAGTGAAGACACTCACACTACTTGGGGTGAATGAGATACATTATTAATCGAAAATAACCCTTGGCACCTTCGTCTTCTTGTTGTTGTGCACCGAATGAAGTTGTTGTGCACCAACTGTTTAGATGTCGGTTTTATCCTCTTCGTAACGGGTTCTCCTGGTGGAGGTAACTTCATAACTCGCTTTCTGCTTTGTCGTAACCCATTCCTGATTGGTTGTTACCACTCAGGTGGTCTACGGCCCCGTGTATCAACCGCTGACCGGCCTCCTTAGCTCGTTCTTTGAATGCTTCACCGACATTTTTCCCGGCTAATGCGTCCTGTGCGACCTGCAGACCGGTCCCCAATCCTTCTCGGAGCAAGGCCTTACCGCCGGTTTTTAACCAGGGTAAAATAGCCCTCCCGATTCCACCAAAGAAACTACCGATTCCTCTCCCGCTCTGACTTCGACCTCCTATAAACACGGGCATTCCATCACCCGCCTGACAACAGTAAAGGTCTTCGTATAACTCAACATCGCGATGAAGGGGGATGAGTTTCACCATTATACCAGCTCGAGATGCTTCTTCACTCGAAAGTGTACCGTTAGCACCGACGTTCCGTGGGTGAATGGAATGGTTTTTCCATGCTCGTTGGCTAAAAGGATTTCCACGGTATCGAAGGAAAATCGACTCAGGGGTAGGTAGTGAGGCTTATCGTAGATCTGAAACACCACGGTGTGATTTCTATTGAGAACAGGCACGCTCCTGAGGAGAGGTACCATCACATCCCCGACCGGTCTCGGGGAAACGAGATCGCAGTAGACGTAGACATTCTTCGCAACACTTTCCAAGTCGCCCACGCTGTAGACATTGGGAGTTGTGTCTGATATAGAGGTCGTGGGGAAGGCTAACATGTTTTTCAAAGTGACGCTTATGGTAACGCTGACCCCTTTTTCGTAGAGTTTCAAGATGGCTTTATTCACCTCCTTTGCGTAAATGAATCTCATTTTTATCGCTGTCACATCCGTGTCCAATCCTCCGCCTCCGCTTTTACAATCAACGCTTTCAACGCGTTGATGAAACCATCAGGTTTCTTGTATAACGCCGGCTCCAGGGTCACGTTGAAATGAAATTTAGCGTCGCAAATATCGTCGTTAGCGAGAGATTCGTAACGAATCCAGACATCACCCTCTATTACATTGAAAAAATTAAGCGGAAATTGTATCTCCACCAGGGCGATCCCATACTGCATCGAAATGTCAATGGTTTGAGGGAGTTTAACGAAAAAGTGGCAGGGGTTATTATGCTTAAAAAGTTCCATCATTGCTGGGTAGGGTGACATAAAAACTCATTTTTTTACTCGTTTCACCGTCGCCTCTCCAAGTTTGGATTCGGTAGCGTGTAGCCCAAACAGCTGCTCAGTAGGGCTATCCACAGTTTTCCCTCCTTCGTGTCTGGCTTTTCGGTGGTCAGATTGAACAGCGAGACCGCTACAACGGCATATATAACTACCACTTGACAAATAAAGACAAGTTCTAAGGAGGGGGATAGTTTCCCAAACACCGACCTCCAGCAGCGTGGTTCGCTCTCTCTCCTCACTCCCGAGTTTACGGCTCGCAAATAGGGCTCTCCAAAAGTTACCACTGCTTCTTCTTCTTCTTCTTCTTCTTCTTCTTCTCTCATCTCTAGTTTTTGTATCTGACAATGTCCTTGGTCGGTATCCAACTGTTAAATGAGGAATCGTACCCAAACCATTTGACTAAACTCTCTTTTCGGCCGAATGATGTGTGACGCTCGGTTATGATACTCTCGATTCTGTACTCGTGCTTGTCTCCAACTTTTTGAATTTCCGGTGTGTAGAATGACCCCTCTATCTCATCACCCTTATCGTCTTTCAGTACATATGTAACGGGGTTTGTTTCATTTACTCGACTGATGGAAAACAGTTCCTCCGTCCAAGCCGGGGCATAATCTTTTTTTAAAATTGGCTCTGCCCAGGACCAGTCTAACTCGATCACCGACCTTATACAGGGGTCTTTCAAATTTAAAGATGCTTTTGCATATTATACAACGTGTTCCATACCTGTTCTTGATTGTCTGCGTTGACGTCGACCGGTGCCATTTTTATACTTCTGTGATACGAATGGTTATAACTTCGAAGTAGGGCGGGTAGGACTCGGACATAAGACAGTTTATTGGATTTCGTGAAATATCGCCACATGTTTCAGAGTCCTATTAAAGCGTTCCACCGCGGCGGCCTTAATATCTTTGTTCTGAGTAGTGAAAAAGTGAACGTTGTTGTCAGCGAGGAATTTCTGAAATGTTCTGTTCAGAAACTCTGAGCCTTTATCAGTTTGAAAACTCGCGGGTTTCCCATCTAGAAATATCTTACCGACGGCTTCCACTAATGATTTCCCCGTTTTGGTTCGTATCGGTACAGACCATGCGAATTTATTGAAAACGTCCACGCAAGAAACAAAATACGAATACCCATCGTTATATTTTTTCAAATGTCTCAAATCAATTATGTCTGCCTGGTATTGCTGTCGGGGTCCACTCGTTATAATGGAACGCCTTTCAAATCTGCGACGAATTGGTTTATGAAGGATATAGGTATCCTGATGACTCAACCATCAATTGATCGCTTTAAGTCCTATTTTGGTGTTACGTTGCAGAGCCGTTGCATCACTATACGCCCCTGGTCAACTAGGGTCAAAGTAATGACGTCTCAATATTTTCTCCACCGTTCCCATTTTGGTGTTGGGATTCCGCTCTTTCTTTTTTTAGGTCTCAGTTTATACGTGGTTAACTGCGGAGAGTTTGCATTACCTATCTTTGGGGTTTCCGCTGCTGGTGTCTTGGTCTGCTCTGGTGATTCCTCGATTGATGGTGGTGGTGGTGGGGAAGGTGTTTTTTCTGTTGACGTATTGTGTTGAATGAGATCGACCGAGCCCAATGAGCGTCGTTTATACTGCTCCAATCTAGTTAAATACTGACGCAGAGCACTTTGGTACACTCTGGCCTTATCAGCGGGTGCTAAATCATCGCGGAATAGGATATGCTGCATTTCATCATCTAAATCTCTCAAGTTGTTACCGATCGCCTCGGGTGGGCTATATGACGTGCTAGTAGTCTGTTTAAGACCCTCGAGGAATCGAGGATCCATCAAGATCATTTTTTTGGGCCATTGTTACGCACGTAGTACTCCGCCGAGAATACTTAATATAGGTCGGAGCAAAGCACCTATGAGCCCGCCGGTTTGTAGAATCTCTTTCCGCTGCTTAAGAGTGGGTTTCTTTTTAGTGAGAAGTCTCAACTTGTTCTTGTGTCGACGTAGCTCGCACTTCTGTCGCTGAGTGAGTCTAACATTGCCTTTTAATATGTTATGGCAACACTCGCACAAAAAGATAATGAGTTAGGGAGAGGCTGTTTTCAATATGGCTCTTGAACCACTCTGCGAGGCGGCGCGCATACATTTCAACATTTCACCGTGCCGTCTAAGTGATTCATCACACATGATTCTCTACTTTGGCACGTAGACGATTTGTCTCTCCCGGGAATATTTTTGTTCTCAACCTAAGATTATCAGGTGTATCCTAACGAAGGTTAACCAGCAAATAACCGTGAGGAGATGCTGTCGTGTCCTTAAAACTATCTTGGAGGTACCCCACCTGTCGTGGGTACATTTGTTTAGCCGATTGATAATTTGACTTCCGTCTCTCGGGTTCTTGAACAAGACTAAATAGTGTGTATTGAGAATTATGATTCGATGTTCTTTATTTTTTCCGAAAAGATTTTGAACAATGTACATCACACTAATATCTCTGTGATGATTACCTTTGGTGAATAATTTTGTTACCCGCTCCTCCGTCTCAGACATCAAGTCATCGATGACGATCAGTCTTCCCTTCTTACCACCTTCCAATTTATCGACGTCTGCTAGACCCTCGATAAATCGCACTGACCCCATAGTCTCGTATAACGGTTGCCATTCCGCGTAACACCATATAACTTCCTACGGAAGACACGGGGACAGCTAACTCGTGAATGTTCTGTATAAACTTTTGTACAAATATCGTTTTCCCACACCCTGTAGGACCGGCTATTAGAGCTGTGAAGGGATGATTCCATCGGGGATCCATCCTCACAAGTGCTACTACTTTAGTGATTATACCACCGACAAAATGACAACGAGTGATTTTAGGTCAGCACGTGAGGTTTCCCCTCTTCAACTCAGGCCTATTTTAAAATCTACATCCTATATACACACTACGCCGGGGTTTCCTAGTCTCACTATGCGTTATCCGTGACCGAAATGTTAGGGGTCATCACTGAACATGTCGCAACACGCCTGATAACGTATTGCGTTAGTTACCATAAATAGACGGTCCTCGACCCGATAACCGTAAGGGTATAAAGCCCACTCACATAAAGCCACATCAGTGTACACACACACATAGATAACCAGCGTCTGATACCAGGTGTCTTGTGCTTATTTTCTTTGAATATGGAGTAGCGTAGCTTGAATACGCCAACTTCGTTTGATGTCTGTGATCAGCGCATATTTATGTCACGTGGTAATGAGACTGTAGTTCCATTGTCAAAAGATAGCGTTAAGGCAGTCCCGGTTTGTGTTTTTCGTAACAGACCATTGATAAATATAAGGACATATAGCGGTGATAGTTTTTTGAAGTTTCCTACCAGAACTGGGATAACACTATCGAGAGAGGAATTTATCACGTTAGTTGAGATGCGAGAGGAAATTTTAGCCGCTTATGCTAACCTCAACTACACGCCACCTTTTGTTAACCAGAACTACACGCCACCTCTTGTTAACCAGAATCTCAACTACACGCCACGGCTTGTTAACCAGAACCTCAACTACACGCCACGGCTTGTTAACCAGAACCTCATCAACTACACGCCACCTTTTGTTAACTACCAGAACCTCACTCTTGCTAATCAGACGACAGATCCTGTAGTCAGCATGGATACCCGGGCTGAATCAACAGAGTCACCAATTACGTACTCCAGCTTTGATCTTGGTTTTGTCAAAATGGAGGGGTGTTGTGTTTTGAAGGCTAATGAAACTTCCTATGCACCTGTGTTTGATAGACATTTAACACAAACGGACAGTACCACCGAAACATGAGAGAGGAAGCCCAGACGAATAAAATTATCATCAACCGGACAGTAAAATGTGTTCAAATATTTGTTGTATTAATAATAAAGCTGTGAAATATAGAATTTTGTTTTGCTTTACCATGAATGTGAAAGAGAGAGAGCGCGTCACTATTTAATATTAGCACACCTTACTACACGACACATGATGATGTTGGTAGCGATACTAATAACACACACGACCATTCAAGGCACATCGTCCCAAGTTTTAGAACCGCCGTTGTCCCCTCCCGCAACAGACCGAGACAGACCCACGCGAGATAGCCGGTGAGAGACAGACCCGCCACCCGCGCAAGATAGCCGGCGACGACCCGCCATCCGACGGTGTGAGACGACTATAGAACACAAGTTTTAGAACCGTTGTTGTCCGAGATAGCCGGTGAGCGACAGACCCCCGCGAGAGACGCGCCGATCACGACCCGCACGCCGTCACGCACCACCGCACACCACGAGATAAGCCGATGACGTCACGCCCCGTCGCGACCACCGAGATAAGCCAATGAGATAAGCTGATTATCGGACTTTTGCACGGATTTGGTGCCAAAAATATACATGTTTCGTGCGGCACGGTGCAAAATCCATTGTCTTTGGTGCAGTTTCGGTGCATGTTCTTCCAGGAAAGATATGGATATACAGCCACCTATACTACTCACGCCACAAGCCATGTTTACTAATGATTTTACGCCAATTGTTCAGATTATTATAACAATTCTACAATCAAATTATCGCCTCTTTACAAAACATGAATGGCCAGTATTTTGCACTTCCCACGATCAGTGAATTTCCTGGTATTGCCATGTTTGAAAATGTCGAAATTTTTCACTTTCCTTGTCTTTATGAGCAGAAAGTTCGACAACTCAGGATATGAAGGTTCACGTTGTTTTATTGTTCTTGTACATGGTAACGATGAGATGGATGTTCCAGTAATTGCTCAATTGGACATAACGAATCATTGATTGTGAATTCATTCTCTTGACATCACGTCAATTTATACACAAATTATGATTTCCTATATTAATATTTTCTCTCACAAAAAAAAAAACCTACAAATAAAATAATAAAAGTTCATAAACTCAAAAAAACTATCAGCAACTATGTTAATTATTTAACAAAACATTATTATATTAACGAATAAACCTTATGTTTTACACATACTCAACGGACTGAAATGTGTCAAGCCTAGACATGATATGAACCCAACACTTATTCGTTACGTAAAGCGTGTGCTTTTCTTTTAAAATGTAAAACTGAAATAAACAAAAGAATAGGTATGGCAAAAAGTAATTCTAACGCCATGAAATGTATACTAACATCAAAACAAATAACACCAGGGCTAAAACTGAGAATAGCAAAATATTACATCTTCTCAGTATTCCTGTATGGTGCATAAACATGGACATTAAACAGCAAAACAGAACAAAGAATTGAAGCTTTTGAAATGTGTATATATAGAAAAATAGGTAGAATTGGATGCACAGAAAAGAAAACAAACGATGAAGTCTTAAAACAACTAAAAATGAAAAGAGAACTACTAAACACAATTAGAACAAGACAAATGAAATTTTTGGGGCATGTTAAAAGACACAACAGCCTGATAAAAGTAATATTGGAAGGGAAAATACAAGGTAAAAGAGGCAGAGGCAGACCAAGACTAACATGGATAAGTAACATGAAAAGATGGACCAGTCAACCTATGACAATCTGCACCAACAAATCATGAGACAGAGTGGAATGGCGCTCCATGGTAGCCAACCTTCGATATGGAGAGGCACCCAATGATGATGAAAGCATATGCATGAAGTAAGTTCTGCTAATGTTCTCTTCTTGTTCGCTATTCGCGCATGCGCCAGCAATGGAAATTGTTGTCCACAGTCAAGCGATAAAAACGGAGTTTTCTGTTCGGTCTAAACATATTATTTTAAAATATTAATAAATTGAGTCAGAGATTGAAAGCAGGCGTTTACATGTGACTTATAATGAGTGTTGGTTGCATCGGGCAATAGAAAAGAAAATCTTTAAAGTCACATAACATCATCATCGGGCAATAGAAAAGAAAATCTTTCAGATCACATAACATCATCATTGGGCAATAGAAAAGAAAATCTTTCGGGTCACATAACATCATCATCGGGCAATAGAAAAGAAAATATGTCAGGTCACATAACATCATCATCGGGCAATAGAAAAGAAAATCTTTAAGGTCACATAACATCATCATGTGCCATACCGGTTGGCTTAGGCGATCATGTTCTTCCACAATCTTCTATCTACAGTGCATCATATCAGTTATGTTGTTGACTGTTTGCCATGCCATGACACCAGGCTATGTAGTATTTTCTCTCTTTGCCGTCCGTAATCTTTCTTTCCTTGTATTTGCCAATTGTAACCAAGTATTCTAACTTTCCTCTTCTCATGATATGCCCAAAAATGTTGATTGTTTCTTTCTGATGTTTTTTAGGAGCTTCCTGACACAAAGTTTTACAGAAAAATATTACGAACATCATGGACACTTAAAAAGTAATAAACTCGAATCAATGAAGGCAAACTAAAAAATAAATAAATAAAGAAAGAAAACACCTGCGACATATGGTGACTGAAAACAGTCGCTGGAGAGAGCGATATGGGATAACAGAAAAAGCAGATTGAGCAGTCTTAAGAAACTACCTGGTAGGCCAACAAAATTGACAAAAGTGTCAGCAAAAACCTGCCCATACTGTGGATCCAAGGTCGTGCAACTGAGTTCGTGCACATTAGTCTGGGTTCCTCTCGGGTTTCTCGAGATTTCTTGAGAGGGATATCGAAGCAGCCAATGATTCATTCGGTGTGCAGTGATGATGATCCTTATGCCAACAACGACGACCTGGCAGAAAAACAACGGCAGAAGTGATAAACAACCGTGAACCAGAAAGTTATGATGAGACATGATCGCCAGCGCCAATAAGCGAAACAGATACTTGATGAGGATAATATCCCTTTACCGTTGGAAGTCTCAGATCACGGATGTATGTAATCACTACCACCATTTATCTCCATCTCTAAGAGTATTACTTTAATAATTTGCATTATGAAGACGTGGTCATTATTTGATATTGTCGTTTCATTTCTGTATTTGTCTTTTTGCCATTCTTTCTCTCAGTCCTTGTATCATTATTATTGTAATTACTATTATTATTTTTCTATTATTATTATTCTATTATTATTGTTGGTGTTATTGTTGATAGGGACAGTCTTGAAACGGACATGTGATCGCACCAGGTCAGATTTTTTTTTTTCCCGACATGTGTGCAGTTGTCCTATTCTGTTGATGATCTTCTTGTTGACAGTACTCGTGTATGAAGTGCACCGATAAATATTATCATCCCATTTTTAACTTATTTTTCTGTTCATTTTTCAGCTACAACTAAACCTGATCTACTGTTCAACCAACAAGAGCTGTGAAATAACAGACCAAGAGGTTGTCCTCCAAATAGATGGATTTGTTGAAATGTTAGAAACACTCAGAAATATGACAACAGAAATGCTCAGAAATATGACAGCAGAAATACTCAGAAATATGACAACAGAAACACTCAGAAATATGACAACAGAAATACTCAGAAATATGACAACAGAAATACTCGGAAATATGACACAGAAACACTCAGATATATGACAAGAGAAACACTCGGAAATATGACAGCAGAAACAGTCAGAAATATGACAACAGAAACATTATGAAACATGACAGCAGAAACACTCGGAAATATGACAAGAGAAGCACTCGATAATATGACAGCAGAAACACTCGGAAATATGACACAGAAACACTCTGAAATATGATAGATGAAACACCCTGAAATATGACAGCAAAAACACTCGGAAATATGACAACAAAAACACTCGGAAATATGACAGCAGAAACACTCGGAAATATGACAATAGAAACACTGGAAAATATGACAGCAGAAACACTCGGAAATTTAACAGCAGAAACACTGGAAAATATGACAGCAGAAAAACTCGGAAATATGACAGATGAAACACCCTGAAATATGACAGCAAAAACACTCGGAAATATGACAGCAGAAACACTCGGAAATATGACAACAGAATCACTGGAAAATATAACAGCAGAAACACTCGGAAATATGACAGCAGAAACATTATGAAACATGACAGCAGAAACACTCGGAAATATGACAGATGAAACACCCTGCAATATGACAGCAAAAACACTAGGAAATATGACAGCAGAAACACTCGATAATATGACAGCTGAAACACTCGATAATATGACAGCAGTAACAAAGGATGAAAAATGTTGTAGAAAAACAAAACAAACAACAACAAAAAACATTATTTACTTCTCGACGCTAAAATACAAATGAAGAAAAATGGACGGAAGTAGAAGCGACTTTTCAGGTTTTTACCACAATCCGAGATGGTAAAGTGTTTAGTTCGATTGTCTGTTGGGCAGGTAGTTGAATTCATCAATATTGCAACAAATATTTGGTTCTCTTTTACTTCACTTGTATCTAACAATTAGTTCCCATTAAGACTCTCGCTATCATCTGATGTTATTGTTCTGTTGGCGTCGTGCTGACTACATCACTCAAATATGTGGCCATGGTAATGAACAATGTCGGCGCTAACAGCCATATCTATATGACGTTGACAGGCTTAAATGGTACCCTTCATACAATTCTGTTATTTAAATTGTTATCAACGAACTCAGAAGATAATATTGATAATAATATTGACAGAAGAATAGATGCAAGGGTTCCTAAAAGATAAAACGAATGTACTACAAGTATGTTCACATGATTGAATGTAATTTGATGTTCATTATTGACTACGGGACTTGAGAACTAACGATGATATCAGGATTAAAAGATAACAACCAGAGCGATCTCGTGCAAGTCAAACTCGAGGTCTTTATCTTCAGTGGCTTCATTATTAAACCGCCATCAGTCACAGCGTCATTCTGCAAAAGCGGTCATAAATAGATTCATAAATGATCAGCAAGTGAAAACAACAAGAGGTCACGTTTCTCTTATTCTCTCTTTATTTCTCTCTCTATATATATCCGAATTCAGCGTGGTATTAGTGTATACAGGTTTGACTTCCCCTATGTTCCTACTAGGGTTAGGGTTTGGATTTGGGTAAGGGGTGGGTTGGGGTTGGGGTTTGGGTTAGGGATAGGGTTTACGTTAGGGCAAGGGCTAGAGTAAGGGCTAGGGTTAGGGTTAGGGTTAGGGCTAGGGTTAGGGTTAGGGCTAGGGTTAGGGTTAAGGTTAAGGTTAGGGTTAGGGCTAGGGTTAGGTTTAGGGTTAAGGTTAGGGCTAGGGTTAAGTTTAGGCTTATGGATAGGGTTAGAGCTAGGGTTAGTGTTAGGGTTAAGGTTAGGGTTAGATTAAGGACTAGGGTTAAGGTTAGGGTTACAGCTATGGTTAGGGTTAGGGCTAGGGTTAGGGTTAGGGTTAGGGCTAGAGTTAAGGTTACTGTTAGGGTTAGGGCTCGGGTTAGGGTTAGGATTAGGGCTAGGGCTAGGGTTAGGGATAGGGTGGGCTTAGGGCTAGGGCTAGAGCTAGAGCTAGGGTTAAGGTTAGGGTTAGGTTAGGGCTATAGTTACGGTTAGGGTTAGTGTTAGTTTTAGGTCTAGGGTTAGGGTTAGGGCTAGGGTTGAGGTTAGGGTTAGGGTAAGGGCTAGGGTTAGGGTTAGGGTTAGGGTTAGGGCTAGGGCTAGGATTAGGGTAAGGGCTGGGGTTAGGGTTAGGATTAGGGTTAACGTTAGGGTCAGGGTTAGGACTAGGGTTAGGGTTAGGGTTAGTGTTAGGTTAGGGCTAGCGCTAGGGTTAGGGTTAGGGCTAGGGTTAAGTTTAGGGTTAGACTTAGCGCTAGGGATAGGTTTAGGTTTTGGGTTAGGACAGGGTTAGTGTTAGGGTTAGGGTTGGGGTTAGGGTTAGGGTTATGTTTAGGGCTAGGGTTAAGGTTAGGCTTAGGGTTAGGGTTAGGTATAGGGTTAGGGTTAGGGTTAAGGTTAGGGTTAGATTTAGGGCTAGGGTTAAAGTTAAGGTTAGAGCTATGGTTATGGTTAGAGTTAGAGTTAGGGTTAGGGCTAGGGCTAGGGTTAGGTTTAGGGTTTGGGTTAGGGCTAGGGTTAAGGTTAGGGTTAGGGCTAGGTTTAGGGATAGGGTTATGGCTAGGGCTTGGTATAAGGTTAGGGTTAGGTTAGGGTTAGGGCTAGGGTTAGGGCTAGGGTTAGGGTTAGTGTTAGAGTTAGTTTTAGGGCTTGGGTTAGGGTTAGGGCTAGGGCTAGAGTTTGGGTTAGGGCTAGGATTAGGGTTAGGTTTAAAGTTAGGGCTAGGGTTAGGTTTAGGGCTCGGACTAGGGTTAAGTTTAGGGTTAGGGTTAGGGCTAGGGTTAGTTTTAGAGTTTTGGTTAAGGCTAGGGCTAGGGCTAGGGATAGTGTTAGGGTTATGGCTAGGGTTAGGTTTAGGGTTCGGGCTAGGTTTACGGTTAGGGTTAGTGTTAGTTTTAGGGCTGGGGTTAAAGTTAAGGTTAGGGTTA
>JAVIAB010000088.1:23962882-24145382 GCA_032433765.1 Megaustenia siamemsis
AGGTTAGGGTTAGGGTTAACGCTAGGGATAGGGTTAGGATTAGAGTTAGGGCTAGGGCTAGGGTTAGGGTTAGGGCTAGAATTAGTGTTAGGGTTATGGCTAAGGTTAATTTAGGGATATGGTTAAGGTTAGGGTTAGGGTTAGAGCGAGAGTTAGTGTTAGGGTTAGGGCTAGGGTTATGGTTAGGATTAGGGTTAGGGTTAGGGCTAGGATTAAGATTCTGGGTAGGGTTAGTGTTAGGCTAGGGTTAAGTTTATAGTTAGGGTTAGTGTTAGGGCTAGGGTTAGGGCTAGGGTTAAGTTTAGGGTTAGGTATAAGTATTGGGTTAGGGTTAAGTATATGGTTAGGGATAGGTTAGGGCTAGTGTTAGGGTTAGGGTAAGGGTTAGGCTTAGGGTTAGGGTTAGGGCTAGGGTTAGGGTTAGGGTTAGAGTTAAGGCTAGGGTTAGGTTTAGGGTTAGGGTTAGGGCTAGGGTTAAGGTTAGTGTTAAGGTTAGGGCTAGGGCTAGGGTTAAGTTTAGTGTTAGTGTTAGTTTAGGGCTAGGGTTAAGTCTAGGGTTAGGGTTAGGGCTAGGGCTAGGGCTAGGGATAGGGTTAGAGATAAGGTTAGGGTTAGGGTTAAGGCTAGAGTTTGGTTTAAGGCTAGGGTTCGGGTTAGGGTTAGGGTCAGGGCTAGGGTTAGGGTTAAAGTTAGGGCTAGGGTTAGGCTTTGGGATAGGGTTAAGTTTAGGGTTAGGGATAGGACTAGGGTTAGGGTTAGAGTTAACGTTAGAGTCAGGCTAGGGTTATGGATAGTTTTAGGGTTTGGGCTAGGGCTAGGGTTAGCGCTAGGATTAAGTTTAGGGTTAGGGTTAGGGCTAGGGATAGGGTTAGGGTTAGGGTTAGGGCTAGTGTTAAGGTTAGGGTTAGTGCTAGGGTTAGGGTTAGGGTTACGGTTAGGGTTATGGTTAGGTTTAGGGTTAGGGCTAGGGTTAAGTTTAGGGTTAGGGATATGGTTAAGGTTAGAGTTAGGGCTAGGGTTAGGGCTAGGGTTAGGGCTAGGGTTAGGGCTAGGGTTAAGGTTAGTGTTAGGGTTAGCGCTATGGTTAGGGCTATTTTTAAGTTTAGAGTTAGTGTTAGGGTTAGGGTTAGGGATAGGGTTAAGGTTAGGGTTAGGGTTAGGACTAGAGATAAGGTTAGAGTTAGGTTAGGGTTAGGGTTAAGGCTATGGTTAAGGTTAGGGTTAGGTCTAGGTTTAGGGTTAGGTTTAGGGTTAGGGTTAAGGTTAAGTTTTGGGTTAGCGTTTGGGTTAGGGTTAGTGTTCGCGTTAGGGGTAGGGTTTGGGCTAGGGTTAGGGTCTGGGTTAGGTTTAAGGTCTGGGTTAGGGTTTGCTTAAGGGTTAGGGTTTGGGTTAGGGTTAGGGCTTGGGTAAGGTTTTGAGTTAGGGTTTGGGTACTATTTGGTTATGGGTTAGTGTTTGGATTAGGGTTAAGGTTTGGGCTAGGGTTAGGTTTAGGGTTATTGTCTGGGTTAGGGTTAGGATTTATGTTAGGGCTAGGGCTAGGGTTAACGTTAGGGTTAGGGTCTGTGTTAGGGTTAGGGTCTGGGTTAGGGTTAGGTTTAGGATCTATAGCTTGTTTCATAACTCGTGCCCAACTTTTAAAATCGATAGCTTTTTAACCGCTTGTTGTAAGTTGTTCTAAATTTGCATGTAAAGTTATAATGATTAGAACCCAACAGAGAATTAATTTCATTAAAAAAAAGCGTTTGGTTATTATTGTTGCTTATTTGATTTATATAAATTTATAACGTCCCATTGATGTAGTCAAAACTTAATGTTTACAGTATTTTAAGTTAAAAATAGCGAGTAAAAATCCATACACGGTAAAATTGACATGCTTGCGCGCTTTCGCCGTGGTTTTGTGACACAATTAGACACTTGAGAAATTGTGTGTTCCATTTCCGTTCTTTCAGAGGTGTAGACGTGGAACGATAACATTTACCATGAGTCTTAAAATGAAATTCTACAGTTTACAAAACATCGCAATAAAAATGTATGACTATTTTTGCAAAGAGGCTAAACGAGGAAGATTATTTCATTCTTTAGAAAACCATGAGAATAGGACAAGACACATTTTGGATTTATCTAAACGGTCATTTAATCGCTGGATTCAAGCACGTGACCGTCAATGCTCAAAATATACAAAATCACAAGGAAGAGCAAAAATGTTGGATAATTTCGACAGTGAACTTATTAGAAGTGAAATTCGCAAAATGTTGGGTATGAATGAAACTGTTACAATAAAAAAATTAAAATTTCGCTGAAAAAGCACAACAGTATTGAAATATCAAAGTCTACATTATGGAGGAATGTGAGAGCTGCAGGCTTTACATTCAGAAAGTATTCCAATGGACGAAACATCATCTGTGAGAAGCCACATATAGTAGTCATGAGAAGCAAGTACTTACGTGAAGTAAAAGAGGTGCACAAGCAAGGTTATGATATTGTGTACTTGGATGAAACATGGATCAATGCTCACCACACTAACCAAAGGGAATGGCAGTCATCAGATGGAAAGATTAAGAGATTAATACCTAGCAGCAAAGGACAGCGCTTGATAATGGCTCATGCAGGTAGTCGACAACATGGACTAATACAGAATGCAGAGCTTATTTTTCTTTCAAAATCCATAGACAATCGGGATTATCACTCTGAGATGAATGGTCACATATTTAGATATTGGATTGAAAATTCTGTTCTCCCATCACTAGATCGACCATCTTGCCTAATAATGGACAATGCAGCGCGCCACAACATTGTTGCACTTAAAGATAAAGTCCCGACGTCATCCAGTACAAAAGATGCTATTAAGATATGGCTCACAAAGGAGCACATACAATTTAATAACATGTACTTAAAACCTGAATTACTATCTCTAGTAAAGCAAAAACAAAGGACACAGATTTTTCAAATAGATAAGATTATCCAAGAGCACGGTCATATAAGTTTGAGGCTGCCACCTTACCATGCTCATTTAAATCTAATAGAACTAATCTGGGCAAAATTAAAAGGACAAGTGGCAGATGAAAATACAACATTCAAAATATGCGATGTAAAGACTCTTGCTAATCTCGCTTTATTAAATATAGACAAAGATTATTGGGCTAAATGTGAAGACCACGCCTTAAAACAGGAAGAGTAATATTGGAAAAATGATGGTTTGTGGAATGTTCAACCCCAAACAGTTATTAATCTTTTAGACTCGTCTGATTCAGAATGAAAGTATATAGCCCCCACAATGTTGGCCCCTATATTACCTTAAATTAGTTCTACAAACGGTCCTTTTCAGAACCACACAGCTATTAAAATTGGACAAACAGGTATACCTTGATATTATCGTCCGTCCTCGAACTGAGAAGACAATAATTCTCCTGGTGTTTTGTTTTATTCAGTTATTCCCCATTACGGCCACGCCTTTACCTAGTGAAAATTAATCATAGACCAGCAACTACGGTAATTTCTATTATTTAGGGGTTCACAATTTACAATTTTGACAAACATCAAAGAAATTCGCCGCTTTAAGAAAACTGCAGCTGCAAGATATTTGTTAAATATACATTTAAAGGGTCTTTTGCATTCTAATAACATTTGGAAAATTTCAACAGTTTTTAACAAACGATTACTGAGTATTAGCGTTTTGAAGTTGGGCAAGTGATTTGAAACGAGCTATAGGTTAGGTTTAGGGTTAGGTTCAGGGTTAGGGTTGGGGTCTGGGTTAGGGTTAGGGCTGGGTACAAATAATAATACATAAATATTATTATATGGGGAACTTCCGAGGCGATAATAGGGAATAATAGAACAAAGGATTATGTATTAGCACTCGGAAAAATTGACAGACAAACAACAATAGAAAAAAACGAAGAACAATATATGGTCCGAAGTGGGATCGAACCCGTACTCAGTGGCACCGCCCCTTGCCACGAGAAGCCGAACGCTTGGCACACCGCCACGCAGCCAACTAAAAAATTGGCTATTGCAGCAGTTAGGGTTAAGGTTAGGGTTAGGGTTAGGGTTAAGGTTATGGCTATGGTTAAGGTTAGGCTTAGGGTTAGGGCTAGGGCTAGGGTTAAGGTTAGGGATAGGGTTAGGGTTATGGCTAGGGTTAGGGTTAGGGCTAGGGTTACGGTTAGGGTTAGTGTTCTTTTTAGGGCTAGGGTTAGGGTTAGGGCTAGGGTTAGGGTTAGGGCTAGGGTTAGGTTTAGAGTTAAGGTTAGGTTTAGGGTTAGGGTTAGGGCTAGAATTAGGGTTAGGGTTAGGGCTAGGGCTTGGGTTAAGTTTAGGGTTAGGGTTAGGGTTAGGTTCTGGGTTAGTGTTAGGATTAGAGTTAAGGTTAGGGCTACAGTTAGGTTTAGGGTTAGGGTCTGGTTTAGGGATAGGATTTAGGTTAGGGCTAGGGCTAGGGTTAACGTTAGGGTTAGGGTTAGGATCTAGGTTAGTCTTAGGGTTAGGTTCAGGGTTAGGGTTGGGGTCTGGTTAGGGTTAGGGCTAAGGTTAGGTTTACGGTTAGGGCTAGGGTTAGGGTTAGGCTTAGGGTTAGGGCTAGGGCTAGGGTTAAGGTTAGGGTTAGGGTTAAGGCTAGGGATAGGGTAAGGGTTAAGGTTAGGGCTAGGGTTAAATTTAGGGATTGGGTTAGGGCTAGGGCTAGGGTTAAGGTTAGGGTTAGGGTTAGAGCTAGGGTTAGGGTCAGGGCTAGGTTTACGGTTAGGGTTAGTGATCGTTTTAGGGCTAGGGCTAGGGCTAGGGCTAGGGCTAGGGCTAGGGCTAGGGTTAGGGTTAGGGTTATGGCTAGGGCTAGGGTTAGGGTTAACGTTAGGGTTAACGTTAGGGTCAGGGTTAGGACTAGGGTTAGGGTTATTGCTAAGGCTATGGTTAGGGTTATGGTTAAGTTTAGGGTTAGGGTTAGGGTTAGGGCTAGGGATAGGGTTAGGGTTAGGGTTAGGGCTAGGTTTAAGTTTAGGGTTAGGGTTAGGGCTAGGGTCAGGGTTAGGGCTAAGGGTTAGGTTTAGGGTTAGGGTTAGGATTAGGTTAGGATTAGGGTTACGGTTAAGGTTAAGGTTAGGGTTAGGGTTAGGCTTAGGGCTAGGGTTAAGGTTAGAGTTAGGGCTAGGGTTAGGGTTATGGTTAGGTTTAGGGTTAGGGTTGGGGTTAGGGCTAGGGTTAGGGTTAGGGCTAGGGCATGGGTTAAGTTTAGGGTTAGGGTTAGGGTTATGCTAAGGTTTAAGGCTAGGGCTAGGGTTAAGGTTAGGGTTTGTGTTAGTTTTAGGGCTAGGGTTAAGGTTAGGGTTAGGGTAAGGGCTAGGGTTAAATTTGGGGTTTGGGTTAGAGTTAGAGTTAGGGTTAGGGTTAGGGATAGGGTTAGGGATAGGGTTAGTGTTAGGGTTATGGTTAGGGCTAGGGTTAATGTTAGGGTTAGGGTTAATGTTAGGGCTAAGGCTAAGATTAGGATTAGGATTAGGGTTAAGGTTAGGATTTTGGTTAGGGCTAGGGTTAGGGTTAGAGTTAACGTTAGGGTCAGGGTTAGGACTAGGGTTAGGGTTATGGCTAGGGCAGAGTTTATGGTTAGGGTTATGGCTAGTGTTAGGGTTAGCGTTAGGGTTAAGGTTAGGGTTAGGGTTAGTGCTAGGGTTAGGGCTAGGGTTAAGGTTAGGGTTAGGATTAGGGTAAGGGCTAGGGTTAGGGTTAGAGTTAGGCTTAGGGTTAGGGCTAGGGCTAGGGTTAGGGTTAGGGTTAGGGCTAAGTTTAGGGTTAGGGTCTGTGTTAGGATTAAGGTTAGGGCAAGGGCTAGGATTAACGTAAGGGTTAGGGTTAGGGTTAGGGTCATGGTTAGGGTTAGGGTTAGGGTCATGGTTAGGGTTAGGGTTTGCGATAGGGTTTTAGTTGGGTATAGTGTTAGAGTTAGGTTTATGGTTATGATTTGCGTTACGGTTTCGGTTTGGGTTAGGTTTATTGTCTGGATTAGGGCTAAGGTTTGGGTTAGGGTTATAGTTAGGGTTAGAGTTTGCGTTAGGGTTATGGTTTGGGTTAGGGTTTGCATTAGGGATAGAGATAGGGTTTGGGTTAGGGTTAAGTTTCGTGTTAGGGTTTGGGTTATTGTTTGTGTTTGCGTTAGGGTTAGGGCTAGGGTTAGGGTTAGGGTCTGGGTTAGGGTTAGGGTCTGTGTTAGGATTAGGTTTTCGGGGAAGGGTTTTCGTTAGGGTTAGGGTTTGGGTTAGGGTTAGGGTTTGGGTTAGGGTTTGGGTTAGGGTTAGGGTTTGGGTTAGGGTTAGGGTTAGGGCTAGGGCTAGGGTTAGGGTCTGGGTTAGCGTTAGGGGTAGGGTCTGGGTTAGGGTTAGTGTTAGGGACAGGGTTCTGGTTAGGGTCTGGTTTAAGGTTTGGGTCCGAGTTATGCTTAGGGTCTGGCTTGGGGATTTGGCTAGGGTTCGGGTCTGGGTTAGGGTTAGGGTCCGGGTTAGGGTGTGGGTTATGGCTAAGGTGCAGGCTAGGGTTAAGGTTAGGGTCTGGGTTAGGGTTAGAATTAGGGTTTGGGTTAGTGTTAGGGTCTGGGTCAGGGCTAGGGTTAGGGTCTGGGTTAGGGTTAGGGTCTGGGTTGGGGCTAGGGTTAGGGTTAGGGTTAGGGTTAGGGCTAGTGTTAGGGTCGGGGTTAGCATTAGGTGTAGGGTCTGGGTTAGTGTTAGGGGTAGTGTTAGGGACTGGGTTAGGGTTAGGGTCTAATTTACGTTTTGGGTCTGGGTTATGGTTAGGGTCTGGGTTAGGGTTAGGACTAGGGTTAGGGTCTGAGTTAGGATTAGGGTCTGGGTTAGAGTTAGCGTTAGCGTCTGGGTTAGGGCTAGCGCTAGGGTTAGGATTAGGGTTAGGATTAGGGTTAGGATTAGTGTTAGGATTGGGGTTATGGCTAGGGTTATGGTTAGGAATAGGGTTAAGGTTACTGTTTGCGTTAGGTTTATGGTTTGGGTTAGGGTTAGATTTTGCGTTAGGGTTAGGGTTTGTGTTAGAGTTAGGGTTTTGGTTAGGGTTAGGGCTATAATAGGGTTAGGGTCTGCGTTAGGTTTAGGGTTTGCGTTAGGTTTAGGGTTAGGGTTAGTGTTTGGGTTAGGGTTAGGGTTTGCGTTAGGGTTAGGGTTTGCGTTAGGATTTGGGTTTTCGTTAGCGTTAGGGTTAGGATTTACATTTGGATTAGGGTTTGGATTAGGGTTAGGGCTAGAATTAGGGTTAGGGTCTGCGTTAGGTGTAGGGTTAGGGTTAAGGTATACGTCAGGGTTAGGGTTTACGTTAGCGTTACGGTTAGGGTTTGCATTAGGGTTAGGGTTTGTGTGATGGTTACAGTTTGGGTTTGCTTTAGGGTTAGGGTCTGCTTTAGGGTTAATGTTTACCTTAGGGTTAGGGTTTGCTTTAGTGTTAGGGTTTGCGTTAGCGTTAGGGTTAAGGTTTGCATTAGGGTTTGTGTTTGGTTTAAGGTTAGGATTTGCCTGAGGGTTAGGGTTAGGCTTAGGGTTTGCTTTATGGTTAGGGTTTGCGTTATTGTTAGGGTTTTTCCTAAGGGCTAGAGTTTGCGTTAGGTTCAGGGTTTGCGTTAGGGTTAGGGTTTGCTTTAGGGTTAGAGTTTGCTTTAGGATTAGGGTTTGGGTTAGGGTTATGGTTTGCGTTAGGGTTAGGCTTTGCATTAGGGATGGGGTTTGTGTTAGGGTTAGAAATGGAAATGAGTAGATAAAAAATGGCAGTTTCTAGGACAAATCATCATTAAGAAATAAAAAAAAATCCACTCAATAGCTCTCCATTTCAACCTGGGTCTATCAACAAATAAACGCTTACGTCCTTTGTCTGTAAGGAAAAACTGACACTTATAGCTGTAGTCAACCTTTGTCCAGGTGGACCTTACTAACAACAAGAGACATAAATATGTGATTGAATCGACTATTTGAAGCACATCAGATCAATACACTCAGCGAATCGTAATGGCACTTAGTAAATACTAAAATCACTTAAATAAATGGGACATTTTTCAATGAAGAACCAATAGAATAAATCTTTCTCGGTCGACTAGGGATATGTTCATGGACATGAAGCAATATCATTGACTACAAGCGAGGTTTGTGACTGCTGGTCTATTCCTAGTACAGAGCAACCTGGTCTGATTGAAACAATTAAGTTAATGAATTGTTAAAACGAAAGTGTTACCAATAATTGAATGCCCCTGTCTGTTTTAAAAAAAACTAATAATGTAATGGAGATAAAGTAAATGTGATGCCCAAATGAAGATCAGATTTCACACTTGATTAAAAATACAATGAAATAAAAGCCTTTCTACCACGCTAAGGAAATGTATTCATAATGGTGCTATTATCATTATTCATGTTTATCATTCAACGGAGTCAGTAGTGAGGTGTAACATACACTCCTACAAGGTATGGTGACAGCTTTACAAAAAAGGAACACAACAAAATACTAACGTTTTGGTCTACATGTGGCCTTCTTCAGAAACGATGACAACAATAACAAACGATGAGGCAAATATAAATGCTACTACATCTATGATGATAAGGACTAGTAATTGTAAGAGAAGTGGATATAGGGATAATGGATGAGATGGTGATACTAGAGAGAGATGTGATACATGTTGGAGGATAGGTAAAATGTGGAAATATAAAAGTATACGTAAAAAATGATTATATGTAAAAAAAAAAAAAATAAATAAAAACACTTGGATGGGAGAATCCGCCCGCCACACTGATGGAAGGCTAACAAATGCCAGCTGGACAGTCAGTCACGTGGTGAGACCGAAGGTCAGACGCATAATAATGCAGTCAAGCGTCACACAGGTAAAGACTGGGTATATGTGTGGCGTAATGCAGGACAGGAACGAATAAGAAATATCGAGGAGTGTTAAAGCGAGCGAACCAGCGAGACACACTGCAGAAAACGTAGCGATAAGTGAGATGTGATGAAGGATAATCAAGGTATGTAGCACAGACACGGAAAATTGCCTGAGTTGGCCAAAACATGAAGAGGGTAAGGAGAACAATCAACGCCTTGGAGAGCATAAGTCACGTACATTCATTTGTTGTCCTTGTCTTGTAGAATGCCAGAAGCAGACATCGCGTTGACTTGACCAAAGAGAAACCATGGTTTCCTAACTCGCCAAATAACTTCGTCAAAGTTGGTACATGTGTTACTAAGTTGAGGGAGGTATTAACAGTGAGACCCCCATATCTTCAAAGGTTGTGGTTTAGTACTCTGAAGTATTAGGCTGTTGTTTCTTTTAACATGCCCCCAAAATGTCATCTATCGTGTTCTAATTGTGTTTAATCATCATCAATCCATAAAAAGACGTTAGTTGAGTGTTGTTGCGATGTTTAGTAGTTTGCTGTAAAGCTGTGATATTTGCGTCTTCCGACTCGAAACATCCGAATTCAGCGTGGTATTTTTGTGCACCGGTTTGACTTCCCCTATGTTCCTACTAGGGTTAGGGTTTGGGTTAGGGTTGGGGTTAGGGTTAGGGTTTGCGTTAGGGTTACGGCTAGGGTTAGGGTTATGGTCTGGGTTAGGGTTTGCGTTAGGGTTAGGGTTTGGGTTAGGGCTAGGGTTAGGGTTAGGGTTAGGGCTTGCGTTAGGTTTTGAGTTAGGGATAGGGTTAGGGTTTGCGTTTGGGTTTGGGTTAGGGTTTGGGTTGGGGTTGGGTTAGGGTTTGCGTTAGGGTTTGGGTTAGGGTTTGGGTTAAGGCTAGGGTTAGGGTTATAGTTTGGGTTAAGGTTTGGGTTAGGGTTTGCTTTAGGGTTAGGGTTTGAGTTAGGGTTAGGGTTTGCGTTAGGGTTTGGTTTAGGTTTTGGGTTTGCGTTAGGGTTTGGATTAGGGTTTTGGTTAGGGTTAGGGTTTTCTTTGGGGTTTTGGTTTGCTTTAGGGTTAGGGTTTGGGTTTGCGTTAGGGTTAGGGTTTGCATTAAGGTTAGGGTTTGCTTTAGGGTTAGGGTTCCGGTTAGGGTTTGCGTTAGAGTTGGGGTTTGCGTTAAGGTTAGGGTTTGCGTTAGGGTTAGGGTTTGGTTTAGGGTTAGGGTTTGCATTAGGTTTATGGTTTGGGTTAGGGTTAGGGTTTGCGTCATAGGGTTAGCGTTAGGGTTAGCGTTTAGGTTAGGGTTAGAAATAGAAATGAGTAGATTAAAATGGCGGTTTCTATGACAAAACATCATTAAGAAATAAAAAATAAATCCACTGAATAACTCTCCATTTCAACCTGGGTCTATCAACAAATAAACGCTTACGTCATTTGTCTGTAAGGAAAAACTGAGACCTATAGCTGTAGTCAACCTTTGTCCAGGTGGACCTTACTAACAACAAAAGACATAAATATGTGATTGAATCCTCTATTTGAAGCACATCAGATCAATACACTCAGCGAATCGTAATGGCATATCTTAGTATGTATTTGTGTTAGCCATGTGTCATATCTTTGTGTGTGCAGGTTTGGGTTAGTGATATCTCATATCTTTGTGTGCATGTTTATGTTGGTCATATCTCATATCTTTGTGTGTATCTGTGTTAGTCATGTGTCATATCTTTGTGTGTGCATGTTTGGGTTAGTGATATCTCATATCTTTGTGTGCATGTTTATGTTGGTCATATCTCATATCTTTGTGTGTGCATGTCTGTGTATATCACATCTCATATCCCTGTGTGTGCATGGCTATGTTAGTCACATCTCATATCTTTGTGTGTGCATGTCTATGTTGGTCATATCTCATATCTGTGTGTGCATGTCTATGTTAGGCATGTGTCATGTCTTTGTGTGTGCCTGTCTATGTCAGTCATATCTCATATCTTTATGTGCATGTCTATGTTAGTCATGTGTCATATGTCTTGATGTGTGTCAGTGTTAGTCATGCCTCGCATCGCTGTGTACATGTCTGTGTTGGTCACATCTCATATCTTTGTGTGTGCATGTCTGTGTTAGTCACCTCTAGTGACTCGGGCAGATAGTGCTCGTAAACCTGAGAGGGCAGACCATCTAAGGACAGAATCCCCCTACAGAAAAGATCATCTGCTGCCTTTCAGGAAAATTGGGGACAATCAAAGGCTAAGGAATCAAACCTGAATAAAATGCTGGCTAAAATCGGATGCACTGGGCAGAACACAGTGCAACGTTTTAACGGGTGTTCAATCAGAGTGGACCTGGCAGACTCTAATTGTGATGTTCTGTCTGTGGGGGCGATCAACACACTTAACCTGACAGCTGACTTCATGTGAGAATCTGGAATTCTACTCTGATGATTGAGTCCTGACCGCAGAGAGAGAGAGAGAGAGAGAGAGAGAGAGAGAGAGAGAGATACTGGCAGCAAACAGCAATAATAAAATATAACAAAGAGAACGCTACACCTATTGATGCAAAAAGAGAAGTAAGATAAGGGCGCATTCTATCACCAAGCTTGTTCAATCTATACATTTAGCAAATGTTTAAAAACATCACAGAGATCTGAGGGCCTCGGTAGCCGAGTTGGGAAAACCACCCGACTAGACTACCGACGTTCGAACAACCCGTGTTCGATTCCCGATAGGAGCAGTGTGAATTGTACTCGTGGTTGGAAAAAAAAAATACCGCCACGGTCGACCCAGCCGTTGGCAGAAATGGGTACCAGGGTATTACCCTAGGAAGGTGAGGAATGTTGCTTCGCATCTGAGTTTCAATGCTTGAGGCGACACTATACAGAAATATCCGAACATTCCTGGATAGGCGGCCGAGCACATATGGGTGTAAAACTCGCGTGCTAAGACACCGATTCAAGTCTCGTACTTTACCTTTACCTTTACAGAGATGCCTGGCCTAAACATTAATGGAAGATAATCAATATCCTAAGATATGCTGATGACACTGTTCTACTAGCAGAAAATCCTAAAGATCTTCAGCAATTAATTAATGAAATAAACGTGACAAGCAAAAAAGTATGGATTAGATCTGAATATCAACAAGATTAAAACTATGATCATAAGCAAAGAAAATACACAAAACCTACAAATACATATCAAAGTTGAAGGAATAGATCTGGAGATAGTTCAGAACTACAACTACTTTGGACATACTATAACCAGTGATATAAAATGTAACATTTAAATAAACAAAAGAATAGGAATGGGAAAAAATAATTTTAATGCCATGAAAAGTAAACGAACATCAAAACAAATAACACCAGAACTAAGAATAACAAACTGTTATACCTTTCTAATATTAATGTTTGGTGCATGGACATTATACAAGAAAATCATCATCATCATTGAGTGCCGTCTCCGCAACGAAGGTTGGCTACCATGGAGCGCCATTCTGCTCTATCTCTTGCTTTGATGGTGCAGGTTGTCATCGGTTGATTTGTCCATCTTTTGATGTTACTCGTCAATGTTAATCTTGGTCTGCCTCTGCCTCTTTTACCTTGTATTTTCCCCTCCAGGATTACTTTCAGTAGGTTGTTGTGTCTTTTAACATGGCCCAAGAATCGCATTTGTCTTGTTCTAATTATGTTCAGAAGTTCTCTTTTCATTTTTAGTTGTTTTAAGACTTCATCGTTTGTTTTCTTTTCCTTCCATCCAATTCTACCTATTCTTCTATATATACACATTTCAAAGGCTTCAATTCTCTGTTCTGTTTTCTTGTCTAATGTCAATGTTTCAGCACCATATAGGAATATTGAGAAGATGTAACATTTTGCTATTCTTAGTTTTAGCTCTGGTGTTATTTGTTTTGATGTTAGTATGTCCTTCATGACATTAAAATTACTTTTTGCCATTCCTATTCTTTTGTTTATTTCAGTTGTACATTTTCCATCACTGGTTATAGTATGTCCAAGGTAGTTATAGTTCTGAACTGTCTCAAGGTCTATTCCTTCAATTTTGATATCCACTTGTGGGTTTTGAGTATTTTCTTTGTTTATGATCATAGTTTTAGTCTTTTTGATATTCATATCTAGTCCATATTTTTTGCTTGTCGTGTTTATTTCATTAAGTAATTGTTGTAGGTCTTTAGGATTTTCTGCTAGTAGTACAGTATCGTCAGCATATCTTAGGTTATTGATTATCTTTCCATTAATTTGTAGGCCTGGCATCTCTATGATGTTTTTAAAGATTTGCTCAGTGTATACATTGAACAAGCTTGGTGATAGGATGCATCCTTGTCTTACTCCTCTTTTTATATCAATGGGTGTAGATAACTCTTTGTTATATTTTATTATTGCTGTTTGCTCCCAGTATAGATTGCATATTAGTCGTATATCCATGTCATCTAGATGTATCTCTTGTAGGCATTCTATAAGTTGTTTGTGGTGTACTCTATCAAAAGCTTTGGTGTAGTTTATGAAGCAGGCACATATTGGTTTGTTTACTTCTGTGTATTTTTCGATTAATGTTCTCATGCAGAATATGGCTTCTTTTGTCCCGCTATTTTTCCTAAATCCAAATTGCTGCTCATCTAATTCAGTATTGATTTTATTCTGAATCCTTCCTTGTATAACTTTTAGCAAGATTTTTGTAACATGGCTCATTAGGCTTATTGTTCTAAAGTCACTGCATTCAACTGCACCATTCTTTTTAGGCAATGCAATGAAAGTTGATGTTTTTAGTTCATTTGGTATGTATCCTGTGTGGTATATGTCGTTGCATATGTCTGTAATCACTTCAATGCCAAAATCTTCAAGTGCCTGTATCATCTCTATCTGTATGCTTTCAGGTCCTGCTGCTTTTCCCCTTTTCATTGTTTTTATAGCTTTTTCCACCTCAGATTTTAAGATTTTATAGCCTGATGTAAATGTTATAACTGGTTTCTTGCCCCTTTGATCATGAAATAGTTCTGTTATATATTCCTGCCATCTATCTATGATATCCTTATTGTCTGTTAGCATTTTTCCATTTTTGTCTGCAATACATCCACCTTCTGTGGCTTTTTTTATTTTTATTAGTCATTCTCTTTATTTCTGTGTGCATTCCTCTTAGGTCTTGTTTGCTTTCCATAGTTTCTATTTCTATACATTTTTGGCTGAGCCAGTCTTCTTTTGCCTTTTTGCACATTTTGCGTTATCTCATTATCTATTTTATTGTATTGGGCATTGTTCTTCGCTTGTCTCCTTTCTTCCATTTTTTCTAAGATGGTGTTAGTTATCCATTTTTGTTTTTTGTTCTTTTCTCTTTTGGATAAGGTGTCGCAGGCTTTTTGTATGCTTTTCTTTATGCATTGCCATTTGGTTGTTTCTTTTTCATCAGGATTTTCTCTTCTGTATTGTTCAATTCCTTCCTCTAGTAGCTTCTGGTATGTGTTCTTTACTTGTACAAGAAAATACAAGAAAATAGAACATCAAATTAAAGCCTTTGCAATGTTTATTTATAGAAGAATCGTTAAATTTGGGTGGAAAGAAAAGAAAACAAATGATGAAGTGTTAAAGCAACTAAAAATAACATTTTTGGGGCATGTTAAAAGATAGAACAGCCTACTGTTAGTAATCTTGGAAGGGAAAATACACGGTAATAGAGGCAGGGGAAGACCAAGACTAACATGGAAAAGCAACATCTAAAGATTGACAGGTCAGCCTATGACAACCTGCACTATCAAAGCAAGAGTCAGAGCAGAATGGCGCTCAATGGTAGCCAACCTTCGATGCGGAGACGGCACTCAATTTTGATGATGGAATACAAGGAAATAAAAAAATGTAGGGTCTCCCAAGCCGGACCAGGTCAAGGGAGCCAGACAAAGAGAGACAGACTGGTTCTCCAGGTTACGGTTTTTGCAGTGGGCCAGCGATGCACACGTAGAACAATGACAAAATGCTGCAGAAAGATAAACAATAGAACCTACCAATCAAATTTTGGAGCAACGAGTGGAGATTCAGGCAGAAATGCCGTTCATGATGTTCAGAAATGAAAGCCAACATGTAAGACACTGTATCGACAAAGTTCTTGATTATCCCCAAGCAACAAATAAACAGAAATGTGAGAACGCTGTATACAACTGCTAGGGCAGATCAGAAGATTAAAGAGATGAAGAGATACAACCTTGATATTTTAGATCTAAGCGAAATGAGATGAACAGGAAATGGGAGATACAGAATAGGAACTGGAGAAACTATATATTATTCTGGGAGAAATGAGATGGACAGGAAATGGGAGATACAGAATAGGAACTGGAGAAACCATATATTATTCTGGGAGAAATGAGATGGACAGGAAATGGGAGATACAGAATAGGAACTGGAGAAACCATATATTATCCTGGGAGAAGTGAAATGGACAGGAAATGTGAGATACAGAACAGGAACTGGAGTAACTATACACTGTTCTGGGAGAATTGAGATGAACAGGAAATGGGAGATACAGAACAGGAACTGGAGAAACCATATATTATTCTGGGAGAAGTGAGATGGACAGGAAATGGGGGATACAAAACAGGAACTGGAGAAACGATATGTTATTCTGAGAGAAATGAGATGGACAGGAAATGGGAGATACAGAAAAGGAACTGGAGAAACCATATATTATTCTGGGAGATGTGAGATGGACAGGAAATGGGGGATACAGAACAGGAACTGGAGAAATAATATATTATTCTGGGAGAAGTGAGATGGACAGGACAGAAAATGTGAGATACAGAACAGGAACTGGAGAAACCATATATTATTCTGGGAGAATGAGATGGACAGGAAATGGGAGATACAGAACAGGAACTGGAGAAACCTTATGTTATTCCGGGAGAAGTGATGACCATCATTATGAAGGAGTTGCTATAGTTGTAAATAAACAGAC
This sequence comes from Megaustenia siamemsis, assembly GCA_032433765.1. Classification (NCBI taxonomy): domain Eukaryota; kingdom Metazoa; phylum Mollusca; class Gastropoda; order Stylommatophora; family Ariophantidae; genus Megaustenia; species Megaustenia siamemsis. Next base: position 23,978,683 of record JAVIAB010000088.1, read on the forward strand.
AGAGAAATCCCTCTTAGAATGAGAACCGAGAACCTACAAATCCACACATAATACGAGCTAGATTTTACTCAAGGTTCACAAAGACAATCATCCTTCATTGCTATGCCCCAACCGAACAGGCAGCAGAGAATGAAAAGAGTGACTTCTATGTGTGTCTACAGGACCAGATCAACAAAACGCCATCACATGACATCTGACTTGTCATTGGAGATGTCAATGATAAAGTTGGATCTGATGATGGCGGTTATGAACGGTGCATGGGGATACATGGTGAAGGAAATATAAACAACAATGGAGAACGCTTTGCTGATTTATTCATAAAGAATACATTTATTATGGGAGAGGAGCACTATTTTTCAACACAAACATATTTACAAAATAACGTGGACATCACCAGATGGAAAAACTACCAACCATATCGACCACATCGCATTGGGAAGAAATTGGATAAGATCATCCCATGATGTCAAAGCAATCAGAGTCGCTGATGCCGAAACCGAACGCTATATTCTACTACGCAAAATCAAATTGAAATTGAAAAACTCACTTATGAGACAAAGTCCAAAGCAGATATTGGATTCACAGCGGCTGACTAATAACGCAATAGAGGTCCAATTCGTTATAAACGTTACTAACAGATATCAAGCACTTCTGAATATACCAGAAGTAGAGGAACAGTTCCAAAATATGCAAACTATATATGGAGATGTTAGTCAGGAAGTCCTTGGACATTGTCCTAAAGCAAGGAAGAATTGGATCACAGAAGAGTCATGGAACTTGGTTCAAGAAAGAAAAACTAACAAACAACTAATGCTAATTTGTAGAGAGGGTGATAAAGCCAGATAATACCAAATAGATCAAACTAACTAAGAAAGAAAGAGGAAATATAACAGACAGTATATTGTTACTGGTAAATAAGCCCAGGAAGCATTAGAGAAGGAGCTAGCAGAACTGTTTACAAGGTCATAAAGATCCTTTCTGGTGGTTTCAAAATGTTATCACCATTGTGTGAAGTAAAAATGGAGAACCGTTAGGTAAAGAAAATTAAAAACCTGAAATAATGGGACAAATACTTTAAAGAAACTCTCAACAGATCAGAACTAGTGGGTGAAGTTTATACTTTCCCACCATCTGCCCAATTTTTAATGAAAAAAGAGAAGATAACATGCCACGAAATTGAAAGTGCCATCAAACAGACCAAAATTAACAAACCATGTGGAGAAATAGAATGTCAGCAGACATGTTAAAGGCAGGTCTGGGACTGAGTGCAAGTCTGAAAAAAATATTCAATAAAATATGGGAAGATGAAAAAGTACCAAAAGCATGGAAAGGTGGGCATTATTGGCAAAATCCCTAAGTAAGGGAACCTTAGTCACAGTGTAAATTAGAGAGGTATACACCTGCTGTCAGTTCCTGGAAAGATATTTTGTCGAGTACTTCCCCGACGCATAAAGAACAGTGTGGAACAAAGCTCAGAGAAGAACAGGCATGAATGTATTGATAAAATCTTTCTCTTGCGAACCATTGTAGAACAGTCACTGGAATGGAATTCATAATTCACACAATATACAAAGAAATTGTACATATTTTTAAAAAGACAATATACAAAGAAATAGTACATACTCGACAACAAAAAACACAATATACAAAGAAATAGTACATACTCGACAACAAAAAACACAATATACAAAGAAATAGTACATACTCGACAACAAAAAACACAATATACAAAGAAATAGTACATACTCGACAACAAAAAACACAATATACAAAGAAATAGTACATACTCGACAACAAAAAACACAATATACAAAGAAATAGTACATACTCGACAACAAAAAACACAATATACAAAGAAATAGTACATACTCGACAACAAAAAACACAATATACAAAGAAATAGTACATATTTTTTTTTATAATGACAATATACAAAGAAAATACATAAATATCTCCTGACAGTTATTTGTCTTTAAGATATTAGTTGTTTGTGCTAGTTCTAGAAATAAAAATGACATATGATTCTTCCATCATGTTTTCTATGTGATTAGAAGAACTAGTCGTACGACATGGGGTTCCGAAAAAAACAGAGGATGTACTGACGCACTATTCACATTAAAACAGAGGATGTACTGACGCACTATTCACATTAAAACAGAGGATGTACTGACGCACTATTCACATTAAAACAGAGGATGTACTGACGCACTATTCACATTAAAACAGCTTGCAGAAAAAAACGACAGAACACAATCAAAACTTATAGATAGCCTTTATTGACCAGGAAAAAGCATTCGACAGAGTAAACAGAGAACAACTGTGGGAGATACTAACAACATACGGAGTAAGCCAACATCTAACCAACCTTATTAAAAGTCTCTACATTAAAAGCAGCTGCGGGGTCAGAACAGCAGCAGGCTACACAGACCACTTTGAAGTTAGATCAGGTGTAAGACAGGTGTGCGTACTATCCCCCCTACTGTTTATTACATACATGGACCATATATGCAAGCTAGCCAACCCATCAGAGACAGAGGAGATCAAAGAGCTTTTATTTGCAGACGCCAGGCACTAATACATGAAACAATAGAAAACCTACAAGAATACTTAAACAAACTCAACATCTCAGGCACAAAATACAATATGAAAATCAACATCAACAAAACAAGGGTTAAGGTAAGTGTTAAGGTTACGGTTAGGATTAGGGCTAGAGTTAAGGTTAGGGTTAGGGTTAACGCTAGGGATAGGGTTAGGATTAGAGTTAGGGCTAGGGCTAGGGTTAGGGTTAGGGCTAGAATTAGTGTTAGGGTTATGGCTAAGGTTAATTTAGGGATATGGTTAAGGTTAGGGTTAGGGTTAGAGCGAGAGTTAGTGTTAGGGTTAGGGCTAGGGTTATGGTTAGGATTAGGGTTAGGGTTAGGGCTAGGATTAAGATTCTGGGTAGGGTTAGTGTTAGGGCTAGGGTTAAGTTTATAGTTAGGGTTAGTGTTAGGGCTAGGGTTAGGGCTAGGGTTAAGTTTAGGGTTAGGTATAAGTATTGGGTTAGGGTTAAGTATATGGTTAGGGATAGGGTTAGGGCTAGTGTTAGGGTTAGGGTAAGGGTTAGGCTTAGGGTTAGGCTTAGGGCTAGGGTTAGGGTTAGGGTTAGGGTTAAGGCTAGGGTTAGGTTTAGGGTTAGGGTTAGGGCTAGGGTTAAGGTTAGTGTTAAGGTTAGGGCTAGGGCTAGGGTTAAGTTTAGTGTTAGTGTTAGTTTAGGGCTAGGGTTAAGTCTAGGGTTAGGGTTAGGGCTAGGGCTAGGGCTAGGGATAGGGTTAGAGATAAGGTTAGGGTTAGGGTTAAGGCTAGAGTTTGGTTTAAGGCTAGGGTTCGGGTTAGGGTTAGGGTCAGGGCTAGGGTTAGGGTTAAAGTTAGGGCTAGGGTTAGGCTTAGGGATAGGGTTAAGTTTAGGGTTAGGGATAGGACTAGGGTTAGGGTTAGAGTTAACGTTAGAGTCAGGCTAGGGTTATGGATAGTTTTAGGGTTTGGGCTAGGGTTAGGGTTAGCGCTAGGATTAAGTTTAAGGTTAGGGTTAGGGCTAGGGATAGGGTTAGGGTTAGGGTTAGGGTTAGGGCTAGGGTTAAGGTTAGGGTTAGTGCTAGGGTTAGGGTTAGGGTTACGGTTAGGGTTATGGTTAGGTTTAGGGTTAGGGCTAGGGTTAAGTTTAGGGTTAGGGATATGGTTAAGGTTAGAGTTAGGGCTAGGGTTAGGGCTAGGGTTAGGGCTAGGGTTAGGGCTAGGGTTAAGGTTAGTGTTAGGGTTAGCGCTATGGTTAGGGCTATTTTTAAGTTTAGAGTTAGTGTTAGGGTTAGGGTTAGGGATAGGGTTAAGGTTAGGGTTAGGGTTAGGACTAGAGATAAGGTTAGAGTTAGGGTTAGGGTTAGGGTTAAGGCTATGGTTAAGGTTAGGGTTAGGTCTAGGTTTAGGGTTAGGTTTAGGGTTAGGGTTAAGGTTAAGTTTTGGGTTAGCGTTTGGGTTAGGGTTAGTGTTCGCGTTAGGGGTAGGGTTTGGGCTAGGGTTAGGGTCTGGGTTAGGTTTAAGGTCTGGGTTAGGGTTTGCTTAAGGGTTAGGGTTTGGGTTAGGGTTAGGGCTTGGGTAAGGTTTTGAGTTAGGGTTTGGGTACTATTTGGTTATGGGTTAGTGTTTGGATTAGGGTTAAGGTTTGGGCTAGGGTTAGGTTTAGGGTTATTGTCTGGGTTAGGGTTAGGATTTATGTTAGGGCTAGGGCTAGGGTTAACGTTAGGGTTAGGGTTAGGGTCTGTGTTAGGGTTAGGGTCTGGGTTAGGGTTAGGTTTAGGATCTATAGCTTGTTTCATAACTCGTGCCCAACTTTTAAAATCGATAGCTTTTTAACCGCTTGTTGTAAGTTGTTCTAAATTTGCATGTAAAGTTATAATGATTAGAACCCAACAGAGAATTAATTTCATTAAAAAAAAGCGTTTGGTTATTATTGTTGCTTATTTGATTTATATAAATTTATAACGTCCCATTGATGTAGTCAAAACTTAATGTTTACAGTATTTTAAGTTAAAAATAGCGAGTAAAAATCCATACACGGTAAAATTGACATGCTTGCGCGCTTTCGCCGTGGTTTTGTGACACAATTAGACACTTGAGAAATTGTGTGTTCCATTTCCGTTCTTTCAGAGGTGTAGACGTGGAACGATAACATTTACCATGAGTCTTAAAATGAAATTCTACAGTTTACAAAACATCGCAATAAAAATGTATGACTATTTTTGCAAAGAGGCTAAACGAGGAAGATTATTTCATTCTTTAGAAAACCATGAGAATAGGACAAGACACATTTTGGATTTATCTAAACGGTCATTTAATCGCTGGATTCAAGCACGTGACCGTCAATGCTCAAAATATACAAAATCACAAGGAAGAGCAAAAATGTTGGATAATTTCGACAGTGAACTTATTAGAAGTGAAATTCGCAAAATGTTGGGTATGAATGAAACTGTTACAATAAAAAAATTAAAAATTTCGCTGAAAAAGCACAACAGTATTGAAATATCAAAGTCTACATTATGGAGGAATGTGAGAGCTGCAGGCTTTACATTCAGAAAGTATTCCAATGGACGAAACATCATCTGTGAGAAGCCACATATAGTAGTCATGAGAAGCAAGTACTTACGTGAAGTAAAAGAGGTGCACAAGCAAGGTTATGATATTGTGTACTTGGATGAAACATGGATCAATGCTCACCACACTAACCAAAGGGAATGGCAGTCATCAGATGGAAAGATTAAGAGATTAATACCTAGCAGCAAAGGACAGCGCTTGATAATGGCTCATGCAGGTAGTCGACAACATGGACTAATACAGAATGCAGAGCTTATTTTTCTTTCAAAATCCATAGACAATCGGGATTATCACTCTGAGATGAATGGTCACATATTTAGATATTGGATTGAAAATTCTGTTCTCCCATCACTAGATCGACCATCTTGCCTAATAATGGACAATGCAGCGTGCCACAACATTGTTGCACTTAAAGATAAAGTCCCGACGTCATCCAGTACAAAAGATGCTATTAAGATATGGCTCACAAAGGAGCACATACAATTTAATAACATGTACTTAAAACCTGAATTACTATCTCTAGTAAAGCAAAAACAAAGGACACAGATTTTTCAAATAGATAAGATTATCCAAGAGCACGGTCATATAAGTTTGAGGCTGCCACCTTACCATGCTCATTTAAATCTAATAGAACTAATCTGGGCAAAATTAAAAGGACAAGTGGCAGATGAAAATACAACATTCAAAATATGCGATGTAAAGACTCTTGCTAATCTCGCTTTATTAAATATAGACAAAGATTATTGGGCTAAATGTGAAGACCACGCCTTAAAACAGGAAGAGTAATATTGGAAAAATGATGGTTTGTGGAATGTTCAACCCCAAACAGTTATTAATCTTTTAGACTCGTCTGATTCAGAATGAAAGTATATAGCCCCCACAATGTTGGCCCCTATATTACCTTAAATTAGTTCTACAAACGGTCCTTTTCAGAACCACACAGCTATTAAAATTGGACAAACAGGTATACCTTGATATTATCGTCCGTCCTCGAACTGAGAAGACAATAATTCTCCTGGTGTTTTGTTTTATTCAGTTATTTCCCCATTACGGCCACGCCTTTACCTAGTGAAAATTAATCATAGACCAGCAACTACGGTAATTTCTATTATTTAGGGGTTCACAATTTACAATTTTGACAAACATCAAAGAAATTCGCCGCTTTAAGAAAACTGCAGCTGCAAGATATTTGTTAAATATACATTTAAAGGGTCTTTTGCATTCTAATAACATTTGGAAAATTTCAACAGTTTTTAACAAACGATTACTGAGTATTAGCGTTTTGAAGTTGGGCAAGTGATTTGAAACGAGCTATAGGTTAGGTTTAGGGTTAGGTTCAGGGTTAGGGTTGGGGTCTGGGTTAGGGTTAGGGCTGGGTACAAATAATAATACATAAATATTATTATATGGGGAACTTCCGAGGCGATAATAGGGAATAATAGAACAAAGGATTATGTATTAGCACTCGGAAAAATTGACAGACAAACAACAATAGAAAAAAACGAAGAACAATATATGGTCCGAAGTGGGATCGAACCCGTACTCAGTGGCACCGCCCCTTGCCACGAGAAGCCGAACGCTTGGCACACCGCCACGCAGCCAACTAAAAAATTGGCTATTGCAGCAGTTAGGGTTAAGGTTAGGGTTAGGGTTAGGGTTAAGGTTATGGCTATGGTTAAGGTTAGGCTTAGGGTTAGGGCTAGGGCTAGGGTTAAGGTTAGGGTTAGGGTTAGGGTTAGGGTTATGGCTAGGGTTAGGGTTAGGGCTAGGGTTACGGTTAGGGTTAGTGTTCTTTTTAGGGCTAGGGTTAGGGTTAGGGCTAGGGTTAGGTTTAGAGTTAAGGTTAGGTTTAGGGTTAGGGTTAGGGCTAGAATTAGGGTTAGGGTTTAGGCTAGGGCTTGGGTTAAGTTTAGGGTTAGGGTTAGGGTTAGGTTCTGGGTTAGTGTTAGGATTAGAGTTAAGGTTAGGGCTACAGTTAGGTTTAGGGTTAGGGTCTGGTTTAGGGATAGGATTTAGGTTAGGGCTAGGGCTAGGGTTAACGTTAGGGTTAGGGTTAGGATCTAGGTTAGTCTTAGGGTTAGGTTCAGGGTTAGGGTTGGGGTCTGGTTAGGGTTAGGGCTAAGGTTAGGTTTACGGTTAGGGCTAGGGTTAGGGTTAGGCTTAGGGTTAGGGCTAGGGCTAGGGTTAAGGTTAGGGTTAGGGTTAAGGCTAGGGATAGGGTAAGGGTTAAGGTTAGGGCTAGGGTTAAATTTAGGGATTGGGTTAGGGCTAGGGCTAGGGTTAAGGTTAGGGTTAGGGTTAGAGCTAGGGTTAGGGTCAGGGCTAGGTTTACGGTTAGGGTTAGTGATCGTTTTAGGGCTAGGGCTAGGGCTAGGGCTAGGGCTAGGGCTAGGGCTAGGGTTAGGGTTAGGGTTATGGCTAGGGCTAGGGTTAGGGTTAACGTTAGGGTTAACGTTAGGGTCAGGGTTAGGACTAGGGTTAGGGTTAGGGTTAGGGCTAGGTTTAAGTTTAGGGTTAGGGTTAGGGCTAGGGTCAGGGTTAGGGCTAAGGGTTAGGTTTAGGGTTAGGGTTAGGGTTAGGATTAGGTTTAGGATTAGGTTACGGTTAAGGTTAGGGTTAGGGTTAGGCTTAGGGCTAGGGTTAAGGTTAGAGTTAGGGCTAGGGTTAGGGTTATGGTTAGGTTTAGGGTTAGGGTTGGGGTTAGGGCTAGGGTTAGGGTTAGGGCTAGGGCATGGGTTAAGTTTAGGGTTAGGGTTAGGGTTATGCTAAGGGTTAAGGCTAGGGCTAGGGTTAAGGTTAGGGTTTGTGTTAGTTTTAGGGCTAGGGTTAAGGTTAGGGTTAGGGTAAGGGCTAGGGTTAAATTTGGGGTTTGGGTTAGAGTTAGAGTTAGGGTTAGGGTTAGGGATCGGGTTAGGGATAGGGTTAGTGTTAGGGTTATGGTTAGGGCTAGGGTTAATGTTAGGGTTAGGGTTAATGTTAGGACTAAGGCTAAGATTAGGATTAGGATTAGGGTTAAGGTTAGGATTTTGGTTAGGGCTAGGGTTAGGGTTAGAGTTAACGTTAGGGTCAGGGTTAGGACTAGGGTTAGGGTTATGGCTAGGGCAGAGTTTATGGTTAGGGTTATGGCTAGTGTTAGGGTTAGCGTTAGGGTTAAGGTTAGGGTTAGGGTTAGTGCTAGGGTTAGGGCTAGGGTTAAGGTTAGGGTTAGGATTAGGGTAAGGGCTAGGGTTAGGGTTAGAGTTAGGCTTAGGGTTAGGGCTAGGGCTAGGGTTAGGGTTAGGGCTAAGTTTAGGGTTAGGGTCTGTGTTAGGATTAAGGTTAGGGCAAGGGCTAGGATTAACGTAAGGGTTAGGGTTAGGATTAGGGTCATGGTTAGGGTTAGGGTCATGGTTAGGGTTAGGGTTTGCGATAGGGTTTTAGTTGGGTATAGTGTTAGAGTTAGGTTTATGGTTATGATTTGCGTTACGGTTTCGGTTTGGGTTAGGTTTATTGTCTGGGTTAGGGCTAATGTTTGGGTTAGGGTTATAGTTAGGGTTAGAGTTTGCGTTAGGGTTATGGTTTGGGTTAGGGTTTGCATTAGGGATAGAGATAGGGTTTGGGTTAGGGTTAAGTTTCGTGTTAGGGTTTGGGTTATGGTTTGTGTTTGCGTTAGGGTTAGGGCTAGGGTTAGGGTTAGGGTCTGGGTTAGGGTTAGGGTCTGTGTTAGGATTAGGTTTTCGGGGAAGGGTTTTCGTTAGGGTTAGGGTTTGGGTTAGGGTTAGGGTTTGGGTTAGGGTTTGGGTTAGGGTTAGGGTTTGGGTTAGGGTTAGGGTTAGGGTTAGGGTTAGGGTTAGGGTTAGGGTTAGGGCTAGGGCTAGGGTTAGGGTCTGGGTTAGCGTTAGGGGTAGGGTCTGGGTTAGGGTTAGTGTTAGGGACAGGGTTCTGGTTAGGGTCTGGTTTAAGGTTTGGGTCCGAGTTATGCTTAGGGTCTGGCTTGGGGATTTGGCTAGGGTTCGGGTCTGGGTTAGGGTTAGGGTCCGGGTTAGGGTGTGGGTTATGGCTAAGGTGCAGGCTAGGGTTAAGGTTAGGGTCTGGGTTAGGGTTAGAATTAGCGTTTGGGTTAGTGTTAGGGTCTGGGTCAGGGCTAGGGTTAGGGTCTGGGTTAGGGTTAGGGTCTGGGTTGGGGCTAGGGTTAGGGTTAGGGTTAGGGCTAGTGTTAGGGTCGGGGTTAGCATTAGGTGTAGGGTCTGGGTTAGTGTTAGGGGTAGGGTTAGGGACTGGGTTAGGGTTAGGGTCTAATTTACGTTTTGGGTCTGGGTTATGGTTAGGGTCTGGGTTAGGGTTAGGGCTAGGGTTAGGGTCTGAGTTAGGATTAGGGTCTGGGTTAGAGTTAGCGTTAGGGTCTGGGTTAGGGCTAGCGCTAGGGTTAGGATTAGGGTTAGGATTAGGGTTAGGATTAGTGTTAGGATTGGGGTTATGGCTAGGGTTATGGTTAGGAATAGGGTTAAGGTTACGGTTTGCGTTAGGTTTATGGTTTGGGTTAGGGTTAGATTTTGCGTTAGGGTTAGGGTTTGTGTTAGAGTTAGGGTTTTGGTTAGGGTTAGGGCTATAATTAGGGTTAGGGTCTGCGTTAGGTTTAGGGTTTGCGTTAGGTTTTGGGTTAGGGTTAGTGTTTGGGTTAGGGTTTGCGTTAGGGTTAGGGTTTGCGTTAGGATTTGGGTTTTCGTTAGCGTTAGGGTTAGGATTTACATTTGGGTTAGGGTTTGGATTAGGGTTAGGGCTAGAATTAGGGTTAGGGTCTGCGTTAGGTGTAGGGTTAGGGTTAAGGTATACGTCAGGGTTAGGGTTTACGTTAGCGTTACGGTTAGGGTTTGCATTAGGGTTAGGGTTTGTGTGATGGTTACAATTTTGGTTTGCTTTAGGGTTAGGGTCTGCTTTAGGGTTAGTGTTTACCTTAGGGTTAGGGTTTGCTTTAGTGTTAGGGTTTGCGTTAGCGTTAGGGTTAAGGTTTGCATTAGGGTTTGTGTTTGGTTTAAGGTTAGGATTTGCCTGAGGGTTAGGGTTAGGCTTAGGGTTTGCTTTATGGTTAGGGTTTGCGTTATTGTTAGGGTTTTTCCTAAGGGCTAGAGTTTGCGTTAGGTTCAGGGTTTGCGTTAGGGTTAGGGTTTGCTTTAGGGTTAGAGTTTGCTTTAGGATTAGGGTTTGGGTTAGGGTTATGGTTTGCGTTAGGGTTAGGCTTTGCGTTAGGGATGGGGTTTGTGTTAGGGTTAGAAATGGAAATGAGTAGATAAAAAATGGCAGTTTCTAGGACAAATCATCATTAAGAAATAAAAAAAAATCCACTCAATAGCTCTCCATTTCAACCTGGGTCTATCAACAAATAAACGCTTACGTCCTTTGTCTGTAAGGAAAAACTGACACTTATAGCTGTAGTCAACCTTTGTCCAGGTGGACCTTACTAACAACAAGAGACATAAATATGTGATTGAATCGACTATTTGAAGCACATCAGATCAATACACTCAGCGAATCGTAATGGCACTTAGTAAATACTAAAATCACTTAAATAAATGGGACATTTTTCAATGAAGAACCAATAGAATAAATCTTTCTCGGTCGACTAGGGATATGTTCATGGACATGAAGCAATATCATTGACTACAAGCGAGGTTTGTGACTGCTGGTCTATTCCTAGTACAGAGCAACCTGGTCTGATTGAAACAATTAAGTTAATGAATTGTTAAAACGAAAGTGTTACCAATAATTGAATGCCCCTGTCTGTTTTAAAAAAACTAATAATGTAATGGAGATAAAGTAAATGTGATGCCCAAATGAAGATCAGATTTCACACTTGATTAAAAATACAATGAAATAAAAGCCTTTCTACCACGCTAAGGAAATGTATTCATAATGGTGCTATTATCATTATTCATGTTTATCATTCAACGGAGTCAGTAGTGAGGTGTAACATACACTCCTACAAGGTATGGTGATAGCTTTACAAAAAAGGAACACAACAAAATACTAACGTTTTGGTCTACATGTGGCCTTCTTCAGAAAACGATGACAACAATAACAAACGATGAGGCAAATATAAATGCTACTACATCTATGATGATAAGGACTAGTAATTGTAAGAGAAGTGGATATAGGGATAATGGATGAGATGGTGATACTAGAGAGAGATGTGATACATGTTGGAGGATAGGTAAAATGTGGAAATATAAAAGTATACGTAAAAAAATGATTATATGTAAAAAAAAAAAAAAATAAATAAAAACACTTGGATGGGAGAATCCGCCCGCCACACTGATGGAAGGCTAACAAATGCCAGCTGGACAGTCAGTCACGTGGTGAGACCGAAGGTCAGACGCATAATAATGCAGTCAAGCGTCACACAGGTAAAGACTGGGTATATGTGTGGCGTAATGCAGGACAGGAACGAATAAGAAATATCGAGGAGTGTTAAAGCGAGCGAACCAGCGAGACACACTGCAGAAAACGTAGCGATAAGTGAGATGTGATGAAGGATAATCAAGGTATGTAGCACAGACACGGAAAATTGCCTGAGTTGGCCAAAACATGAAGAGGGTAAGGAGAACAATCAACGCCTTGGAGAGCATAAGTCACGTACATTCATTTGTTGTCCTTGTCTTGTAGAATGCCAGAAGCAGACATCGCGTTGACTTGACCAAAGAGAAACCATGGTTTCCTAACTCGCCAAATAACTTCGTCAAAGTTGGTACATGTGTTACTAAGTTGAGGGAGGTATTAACAGTGAGACCCCCATATCTTCAAAGGTTGTGGTTTAGTACTCTGAAGTATTAGGCTGTTGTTTCTTTTAACATGCCCCCAAAATGTCATCTATCGTGTTCTAATTGTGTTTAATCATCATCAATCCATAAAAAGACGTTAGTTGAGTGTTGTTGCGATGTTTAGTAGTTTGCTGTAAAGCTGTGATATTTGCGTCTTCCGACTCGAAACATCCGAATTCAGCGTGGTATTTTTGTGCACCGGTTTGACTTCCCCTATGTTCCTACTAGGGTTAGGGTTTGGGTTAGGGTTGGGGTTAGGGTTAGGGTTTGCGTTAGGGTTACGGCTAGGGTTAGGGTTATGGTCTGGGTTAGGGTTTGCGTTAGGGTTAGGGTTTGGGTTAGGGCTAGGGTTAGGGTTAGGGTTAGGGTTAGGGCTTGCGTTAGGTTTTGGGTTAGGGATAGGGTTAGGGTTTGCGTTTGGGTTTGGGTTAGGGTTTGGGTTTGGGTTTGGGTTAGGGTTTGCGTTAGGGTTTGGGTTAGGGTTTGGGTTAAGGCTAGGGTTAGGGTTATAGTTTGGGTTAAGGTTTGGGTTAGGGTTTGCTTTAGGGTTAGGGTTTGAGTTAGGGTTAGGGTTTGCGTTAGGGTTTGGTTTAGGTTTTGGGTTTGCGTTAGGGTTTGGATTAGGGTTTTGGTTAGGGTTAGGGTTTTCTTTGGGGTTTTGGTTTGCTTTAGGGTTAGGGTTTGGGTTTGCGTTAGGGTTAGGGTTTGCATTAAGGTTAGGGTTTGCTTTAGGGTTAGGGTTCCGGTTAGGGTTTGCGTTAGAGTTGGGGTTTGCGTTAAGGTTAGGGTTTGCGTTAGGGTTAGGGTTTGGTTTAGGGTTAGGGTTTGCATTAGGTTTATGGTTTGGTTTAGGGTTAGGGTTTGCGTCATAGGGTTAGCGTTAGGGTTAGCGTTTAGGTTAGGGTTAGAAATAGAAATGAGTAGATTAAAATGGCGGTTTCTATGACAAAACATCATTAAGAAATAAAAAATAAATCCACTGAATAACTCTCCATTTCAACCTGGGTCTATCAACAAATAAACGCTTACGTCATTTGTCTGTAAGGAAAAACTGAGACCTATAGCTGTAGTCAACCTTTGTCCAGGTGGACCTTACTAACAACAAAAGACATAAATATGTGATTGAATCCTCTATTTGAAGCACATCAGATCAATACACTCAGCGAATCGTAATGGCATATCTTAGTATGTATTTGTGTTAGCCATGTGTCATATCTTTGTGTGTGCAGGTTTGGGTTAGTGATATCTCATATCTTTGTGTGCATGTTTATGTTGGTCATATCTCATATCTTTGTGTGTATCTGTGTTAGTCATGTGTCATATCTTTGTGTGTGCATGTTTGGGTTAGTGATATCTCATATCTTTGTGTGCATGTTTATGTTGGTCATATCTCATATCTTTGTGTGTGCATGTCTGTGTATATCACATCTCATATCCCTGCGTGTGCATGGCTATGTTAGTCACATCTCATATCTTTGTGTGTGCATGTCTATGTTGGTCATATCTCATATCTGTGTGTGCATGTCTATGTTAGGCATGTGTCATGTCTTTGTGTGTGCCTGTCTATGTCAGTCATATCTCATATCTTTATGTGCATGTCTATGTTAGTCATGTGTCATATGTCTTGATGTGTGTCAGTGTTAGTCATGCCTCGCATCGCTGTGTACATGTCTGTGTTGGTCACATCTCATATCTTTGTGTGTGCATGTCTGTGTTAGTCACCTCTAGTGACTCGGGCAGATAGTGCTCGTAAACCTGAGAGGGCAGACCATCTAAGGACAGAATCCCCCTACAGAAAAGATCATCTGCTGCCTTTCAGGAAAATTGGGGACAATCAAAGGCTAAGGAATCAAACCTGAATAAAATGCTGGCTAAAATCGGATGCACTGGGCAGAACACAGTGCAACGTTTTAACGGGTGTTCAATCAGAGTGGACCTGGCAGACTCTAATTGTGATGTTCTGTCTGTGGGGGCGATCAACACACTTAACCTGACAGCTGACTTCATGTGAGAATTTGGAATTCTACTCTGATGATTGAGTCCTGATCGCAGAGAGAGAGAGAGAGAGAGAGAGAGAGAGAGAGAGAGAGAGAGAGAGAGAGAGAGAGAGAGATACTGGCAGCAAACAGCAATAATAAAATATAACAAAGAGAACGCTACACCTATTGATGCAAAAAGAGAAGTAAGATAAGGGTGCATTCTATCACCAAGCTTGTTCAATCTATACATTTAGCAAATGTTTAAAAACATCACAGAGATCTGAGGGCCTCGGTAGCCGAGTTGGGAAAACCACCCGACTAGACTACCGACGTTCGAACAACCCGTGTTCGATTCCCGATAGGAGCAGTGTGAATTGTACTCGTGGTTGGAAAAAAAAAATACCGCCACGGTCGACCCAGCCGTTGGCAGAAATGGGTACCAGGGTATTACCCTAGGAAGGTGAGGAATGTTGCTTCGCATCTGAGTTTCAATGCTTGAGGCGACACTATACAGAAATATCCGAACATTCCTGGATAGGCGGCCGAGCACATATGGGTGTAAAACTCGCGTGCTAAGACACCGATTCAAGTCTCGTACTTTACCTTTACCTTTACAGAGATGCCTGGCCTAAACATTAATGGAAGATAATCAATATCCTAAGATATGCTGATGACACTGTTCTACTAGCAGAAAATCCTAAAGATCTTCAGCAATTAATTAATGAAATAAACGTGACAAGCAAAAAAGTATGGATTAGATCTGAATATCAACAAGATTAAAACTATGATCATAAGCAAAGAAAATACACAAAACCTACAAATACATATCAAAGTTGAAGGAATAGATCTGGAGATAGTTCAGAACTACAACTACTTTGGACATACTATAACCAGTGATATAAAATGTAACATTTAAATAAACAAAAGAATAGGAATGGGAAAAAATAATTTTAATGCCATGAAAAGTAAACGAACATCAAAACAAATAACACCAGAACTAAGAATAACAAACTGTTATACCTTTCTAATATTAATGTTTGGTGCATGGACATTATACAAGAAAATCATCATCATCATTGAGTGCCGTCTCCGCAACGAAGGTTGGTTACCATGGAGCGCCATTCTGCTCTATCTCTTGCTTTGATGGTGCAGGTTGTCATCGGTTGATTTGTCCATCTTTTGATGTTACTCGTCAATGTTAATCTTGGTCTGCCTCTGCCTCTTTTACCTTGTATTTTCCCCTCCAGGATTACTTTCAGTAGGCTGTTGTGTCTTTTAACATGGCCCAAGAATCGCATTTGTCTTGTTCTAATTATGTTCAGAAGTTCTCTTTTCATTTTTAGTTGTTTTAAGACTTCATCGTTTGTTTTCTTTTCCTTCCATCCAATTCTACCTATTCTTCTATATATACACATTTCAAAGGCTTCAATTCTCTGTTCTGTTTTCTTGTCTAATGTCAATGTTTCAGCACCATATAGGAATATTGAGAAGATGTAACATTTTGCTATTCTTAGTTTTAGCTCTGGTGTTATTTGTTTTGATGTTAGTATGTCCTTCATGACATTAAAATTACTTTTTGCCATTCCTATTCTTTTGTTTATTTCAGTTGTACATTTTTCATCACTGGTTATAGTATGTCCAAGGTAGTTATAGTTCTGAACTGTCTCAAGGTCTATTCCTTCAATTTTGATATCCACTTGTGGGTTTTGAGTATTTTCTTTGTTTATGATCATAGTTTTAGTCTTTTTGATATTCATATCTAGTCCATATTTTTTGCTTGTCGTGTTTATTTCATTAAGTAATTGTTGTAGGTCTTTAGGATTTTCTGCTAGTAGTACAGTATCGTCAGCATATCTTAGGTTATTGATTATCTTTCCATTAATTTGTAGGCCTGGCATCTCTATGATGTTTTTAAAGATTTGCTCAGTGTATACATTGAACAAGCTTGGTGATAGGATGCATCCTTGTCTTACTCCTCTTTTTATATCAATGGGTGTAGATAACTCTTTGTTATATTTTATTATTGCTGTTTGCTCCCAGTATAGATTGCATATTAGTCGTATATCCATGTCATCTAGATGTATCTCTTGTAGGCATTCTATAAGTTGTTTGTGGTGTACTCTATCAAAAGCTTTGGTGTAGTTTATGAAGCAGGCACATATTGGTTTGTTTACTTCTGTGTATTTTTCGATTAATGTTCTCATGCAGAATATGGCTTCTTTTGTCCCGCTATTTTTCCTAAATCCAAATTGCTGCTCATCTAATTCAGTATTGATTTTATTCTGAATCCTTCCTTGTATAACTTTTAGCAAGATTTTTGTAACATGGCTCATTAGGCTTATTGTTCTAAAGTCACTGCATTCAACTGCACCATTCTTTTTAGGCAATGCAATGAAAGTTGATGTTTTTAGTTCATTTGGTATGTATCCTGTGTGGTATATGTCGTTGCATATGTCTGTAATCACTTCAATGCCAAAATCTTCAAGTGCCTGTATCATCTCTATCTGTATGCTTTCAGGTCCTGCTGCTTTTCCCCTTTTCATTGTTTTTATAGCTTTTTCCACCTCAGATTTTAAGATTTTATAGCCTGATGTAAATGTTATAACTGGTTTCTTGCCCCTTTGATCATGAAATAGTTCTGTTATATATTCCTGCCATCTATCTATGATATCCTTATTGTCTGTTAGCATTTTTCCATTTTTGTCTGCAATACATCCACCTTCTGTGGCTTTTTTATTTTATTAGTCATTCTCTTTATTTCTGTGTGCATTCCTCTTAGGTCTTGTTTGCTTTCCATAGTTTCTATTTCTATACATTTTTGGCTGAGCCAGTCTTCTTTTGCCTTTTTGCACATTTTGCGTTATCTCATTATCTATTTTATTGTATTGGGCAGTGTTCTTCGCTTGTCTCCTTTCTTCCATTTTTTCTAAGATGGTGTTAGTTATCCATTTTTGTTTTTTGTTCTTTTCTCTTTTGGATAAGGTGTCGCAGGCTTTTTGTATGCTTTTCTTTATGCATTGCCATTTGGTTGTTTCTTTTTCATCAGGATTTTCTCTTCTGTATTGTTCAATTCCTTCCTCTAGTAGCTTCTGGTATGTGTTCTTTACTTGTACAAGAAAATACAAGAAAATAGAACATAAAATTAAAGCCTTTGCAATGTTTATTTATAGAAGAATCGTTAAATTTGGGTGGAAAGAAAAGAAAACAAATGATGAAGTGTTAAAGCAACTAAAAATAACATTTTTGGGGCATGTTAAAAGATAGAACAGCCTACTGTTAGTAATCTTGGAAGGGAAAATACACGGTAATAGAGGCAGGGGAAGACCAAGACTAACATGGAAAAGCAACATCTAAAGATTGACAGGTCAGCCTATGACAACCTGCACTATCAAAGCAAGAGTCAGAGCAGAATGGCGCTCAATGGTAGCCAACCTTCGATGCGGAGACGGCACTCAATTTTGATGATGGAATACAAGGAAATAAAAAAATGTAGGGTCTCCCAAGCCGGACCAGGTCAAGGGAGCCAGACAAAGAGAGACAGACTGGTTCTCCAGGTTACGGTTTTTGCAGTGGGCCAGCGATGCACACGTAGAACAATGACAAAATGCTGCAGAAAGATAAACAATAGAACCTACCAATCAAATTTTGGAGCAACGAGTGGAGATTCAGGCAGAAATGCCGTTCATGATGTTCAGAAATGAAAGCCAACATGTAAGACACTGTATCGACAAAGTTCTTGATTATCCCCAAGCAACAAATAAACAGAAATGTGAGAACACTGTATACAACTGCTAGGGCAGATCAGAAGATTAAAGAGATGAAGAGATACAACCTTGATATTTTAGATCTAAGCGAAATGAGATGAACAGGAAATGGGAGATACAGAATAGGAACTGGAGAAACTATATATTATTCTGGGAGAAATGAGATGGACAGGAAATGGGAGATACAGAATAGGAACTGGAGAAACCATATATTATTCTGGGAGAAATGAGATGGACAGGAAATGGGAGATACAGAATAGGAACTGGAGAAACCATATATTATCCTGGGAGAAGTGAAATGGACAGGAAATGTGAGATACAGAACAGGAACTGGAGTAACTATACACTGTTCTGGGAGAATTGAGATGAACAGGAAATGGGAGATACAGAACAGGAACTGGAGAAACCATATATTATTCTGGGAGAAGTGAGATGGACAGGAAATGGGGGATACAAAACAGGAACTGGAGAAACGATATGTTATTCTGAGAGAAATGAGATGGACAGGAAATGGGAGATACAGAAAAGGAACTGGAGAAACCATATATTATTCTGGGAGATGTGAGATGGACAGGAAATGGGGGATACAGAACAGGAACTGGAGAAATAATATATTATTCTGGGAGAAGTGAGATGGACAGGACAGAAAATGTGAGATACAGAACAGGAACTGGAGAAACCATATATTATTCTGGGAGAATGAGATGGACAGGAAATGGGAGATACAGAACAGGAACTGGAGAAACCTTATGTTATTCCGGGAGAAGTGATGACCATCATTATGAAGGAGTTGCTATAGTTGTAAATAAACAGACAGAGAAATCCCTCTTAGAATGAGAACCGAGAACCTACAAATCCACACATAATACGAGCTAGATTTTACTCAAGGTTCACAAAGACAATCATCCTTCATTGCTATGCCCCAACCGAACAGGCAGCAGAGAATGAAAAGAGTGACTTCTATGTGTGTCTACAGGACCAGATCAACAAAACGCCATCACATGACATCTGACTTGTCATTGGAGATGTCAATGATAAAGTTGGATCTGATGATGGCGGTTATGAACGGTGCATGGGGATACATGGTGAAGGAAATATAAACAACAATGGAGAACGCTTTGCTGATTTATTCATAAAGAATACATTTATTATGGGAGAGGAGCACTATTTTTCAACACAAACATATTTACAAAATAACGTGGACATCACCAGATGGAAAAACTACCAACCATATCGACCACATCGCATTGGGAAGAAATTGGATAAGATCATCCCATGATGTCAAAGCAATCAGAGTCGCTGATGCCGAAACCGAACGCTATATTCTACTACGCAAAATCAAATTGAAATTGAAAAACTCACTTATGAGACAAAGTCCAAAGCAGATATTGGATTCACAGCGGCTGACTAATAACGCAATAGAGGTCCAATTCGTTATAAACGTTACTAACAGATATCAAGCACTTCTGAATATACCAGAAGTAGAGGAACAGTTCCAAAATATGCAAACTATATATGGAGATGTTAGTCAGGAAGTCCTTGGACATTGTCCTAAAGCAAGGAAGAATTGGATCACAGAAGAGTCATGGAACTTGGTTCAAGAAAGAAAAACTAACAAACAACTAATGCTAATTTGTAGAGAGGGTGATAAAGCCAGATAATACCAAATAGATCAAACTAACTAAGAAAGAAAGAGGAAATATAACAGACAGTATATTGTTACTGGTAAATAAGCCCAGGAAGCATTAGAGAAGGAGCTAGCAGAACTGTTTACAAGGTCATAAAGATCCTTTCTGGTGGTTTCAAAATGTTATCACCATTGTGTGAAGTAAAAATGGAGAACCGTTAGGTAAAGAAAATTAAAAACCTGAAATAATGGGACAAATACTTTAAAGAAACTCTCAACAGATCAGAACTAGTGGGTGAAGTTTATACTTTCCCACCATCTGCCCAATTTTTAATGAAAAAAGAGAAGATAACATGCCACGAAATTGAAAGTGCCATCAAACAGACCAAAATTAACAAACCATGTGGAGAAATAGAATGTCAGCAGACATGTTAAAGGCAGGTCTGGGACTGAGTGCAAGTCTGAAAAAAATATTCAATAAAATATGGGAAGATGAAAAAGTACCAAAAGCATGGAAAGGTGGGCATTATTGGCAAAATCCCTAAGTAAGGGAACCTTAGTCACAGTGTAAATTAGAGAGGTATACACCTGCTGTCAGTTCCTGGAAAGATATTTTGTCGAGTACTTCCCCGACGCATAAAGAACAGTGTGGAACAAAGCTCAGAGAAGAACAGGCATGAATGTATTGATAAAATCTTTCTCTTGCGAACCATTGTAGAACAGTCACTGGAATGGAATTCATAATTCACACAATATACAAAGAAATTGTACATATTTTTAAAAAGACAATATACAAAGAAATAGTACATACTCGACAACAAAAAACACAATATACAAAGAAATAGTACATACTCGACAACAAAAAACACAATATACAAAGAAATAATACATACTCGACAACAAAAAACACAATATACAAAGAAATAGTACATACTCGACAACAAAAAACACAATATACAAAGAAATAGTACATACTCGACAACAAAAAACACAATATACAAAGAAATAGTACATACTCGACAACAAAAAACACAATATACAAAGAAATAGTACATATTTTTTTTTATAATGACAATATACAAAGAAAATACATAAATATCTCCTGACAGTTATTTGTCTTTAAGATATTAGTTGTTTGTGCTAGTTCTAGAAATAAAAATGACATATGATTCTTCAATCATGTTTTCTATGTGATTAGAAGAACTAGTCGTACGACATGGGGTTCCGAAAAAAACAGAGGATGTACTGACGCACTATTCACATTAAAACAGAGGATGTACTGACGCACTATTCACATTAAAACAGAGGATGTACTGACGCACTATTCACATTAAAACAGAGGATGTACTGACGCACTATTCACATTAAAACAGCTTGCAGAAAAAAACGACAGAACACAATCAAAACTTATAGATAGCCTTTATTGACCAGGAAAAAGCATTCGACAGAGTAAACAGAGAACAACTGTGGGAGATACTAACAACATACGGAGTAAGCCAACATCTAACCAACCTTATTAAAAGTCTCTACATTAAAAGCAGCTGCGGGGTCAGAACAGCAGCAGGCTACACAGACCACTTTGAAGTTAGATCAGGTGTAAGACAGGTGTGCGTACTATCCCCCCTACTGTTTATTACATACATGGACCATATATGCAAGCTAGCCAACCCATCAGAGACAGAGGAGATCAAAGAGCTTTTATTTGCAGACGCCAGGCACTAATACATGAAACAATAGAAAACCTACAAGAATACTTAAACAAACTCAACATCTCAGGCACAAAATACAATATGAAAATCAACATCAACAAAACAGAAGTCATGAACGTCGCCAAAAATAAGCAGAACATCAACATAACTATAGAAGGCAGACAACTAAAACAAGTAGAGGAATTCAAATACCTAGGAAGTCTAATGACAAACGATATTTCCCAAACAGCAGAGATAGAATCAAGATGCAACAAAGCTTGTCAAATCATTGGACAGTTATCACCACTATTGTCCAACAAGGAAATAACTCTGGAGACAAAACGAGCACTATGCAATACAATCTTCATCCCTACGTTGTGCTACCAATGCCAGACCTGGACCCTAGATGCAAGAACAAAAAAAAAATAACCTCTACAGAGATAAAATGTGTTAGACGAATGACAGGAAACAGTCTGAGAGATAAGATCAGAAATGAAGACCTGAGAAAAAAGCTAGGAATAGCCCTAGGACAGACATGATCACCTACGCCAGCAGGCCCAGTATATGATGATGATGATCAATTCTGCAAAGTTTTGTATTGCTATAACTAAGACATTCGTTTCGATGGCCACTACTTGCTAATTTGAAATGTCAGGAATCTTCTAACTGTGTTCTCACATTATGATTAAAGATTTGTAAGAAAAACATTTGTCATAAATATCACCAAATAACCAAATTTTGCTAAAACAGCGCTGATGTTAACGTCTTCTACACGACCATCTTTATACAGAATGGCCTTCGTCTCCTATTACTATGGACGTATTTTACTACCAGAATGTTGTTTTGTTTCAAGATTGTAATCAGAACAGGGTTAATTTCTTCAAAGATAAAGAGCATGATACGATGGCGTCAGCAACTAATTCTAACTATTTTATATCTTCCTTTGTGGACTAATTAAGCGAGTCATTAGACTTGTTTCAGTAGCATTTTTTGTAGTATCATATTGCTTTAATTTACAATTTTGTTAACTGATTCAGTCACATAAAAATATGTTTAGTTTTTGTTAGAATTTGATAAAAATTGTATTTTTGTCACGACCGGCTATTAAATTGGCATACAGGGGTCATTGCAGCGGGTTTGACAGCTTTTCTACAGCCATGAGCTTTGGGGTCTCCAGAATAGTGGAGCTATACAGGTTATGTTGAATTATTGCTGTGAATCAGCAGGATTGTCGATCCATGCACAAGTTATGTTGAATTCTCTATGAGACAGACGATGATAGTAGATCCATGCACAAGTTATGTTGAATTCTCTCTCTGGCTGACCATGATAGTAGATTCATGCACAAATTATGTTGAATTCTCTCTTTGACGGACGATGATAGTAGATTCATGCACAAATTATGTTGAATTCTCTCTCTGGCTGACCATGATAGTAGATCGATGCACAAATTATGTTGAATTCTCTCTCTGACAGACGTTAATAGTAGATCCATGCACACGTTAAATAAGACAAATCTGAAACAAGTGCAACGTTTGAAATACTTGGGCACAGTGATAACATCAGATGGAAGATGCAACACACAAATAAAAAGCAGAATAGCTCAGGCCAAACTAGCATTTCAGAAAATGAAAAATATCTTATGCAACAAATCTATGTCAATATAAATGAGAAAGAGAGTTCATCGATGCTATATAGAACAAATTCTGACCTATGGAAACGAATCATGGACAATAAACAAATAAATGAAAATACGATTATAGGCCACAAAGATGGGATTTCTCAGAAGAATGTTGAAAGTTCCCTGGACAGCTAAAAAGACCAATGAGGAAGTTCTCAAAGAGGCCAACACAAAAAGGTAGCTCCTAAAAAACATCAGAAAGAAACAATCAACATTTTTCGGGCACATCATGAAAAGAGGAAAGTTGGAATACTTGGTTACAACTGGCAAAATAAAAGGAAAGAGAGATCGCGGACGATAAAGAGAGAAAATACTGGATAGCTTGGTGTCATGGCATGGAAAACAGTGAACAACAGAACTCATACGATGCACTGTGGATAGAAGATTGTGGAAGGACATGATCGCCAACGTCAACCGGTACGGCACATGATGATGATGATGATGATGCACAAGTTATGTTGAATTCTCTCTCTGACACACGATGATAATGAAAGGACACACCAGATTTTCCATAGCCAGCATCTGCAAGAACTGACGAACCTGTATACTTTGCTTCATCATTTAGAATGGACTGCGTATCTATACTTATCTATATATATGTCTGTCTGTCTGTCTGTCTGTCCGTCCGTCCGTCTGTCTGTCTGTCTGTCTGTCTGTCTGTCTGTCTGTCTGTCTGTCTGTCTGTCTGTCTGTCTGTCTATTGACCTTTTGAGCCTTGGCGGATCTTTAGGCATAGACCCAGAAAATATTGATCTTTTTCTAAATGTTTTTTTTTTTGCAGTCTCAGTCCCTGCAAAGATCTTTTATCAAATCCCACCAGTTGTATCTATGGGTTGTTCTAAGTACACGGTCAGGCAGGTTTCTTTATCTAGATCAACCAGTAACCAATAACTTATCTTCATTTGTTATTAGTTTTAGCTTGGAGAAAGTTGTTGAGAACAATTAAAATTGTAATTTACTAGACATGAGCGGTGACCTTATCTCATAGCTGGTTCGGCCTAATAGCTTCCTAATATATGTGTAGCACGCCTACCACTACTATATATTGTATGATATTAAGCGGCTGTTTAGCTTGCTTAAATAAACAAACAAACGCTCCAACGGGTATACAAAATGTTTTCAATTCAAAACAAACCTACATACGTATTGTTAAAATCAATAGTCTCCTGTTTCACACTATCGGCAATCCCATGGGTCAATGTTCCAACATGAAAGTCCACACTGTTAACATTAGTTCCCTCTATTTGCAGTTACTCTGTTGAGAGCTTCAAGGCTTTGACCTCGAATTACTACTCTCATTCATTCTTCTTTGTTTGCCGGACAGGACAATTGATCAATCATGACACAGCAGGAATTAGCAATTAAGCATGGTACGTGTAGGGAACTACTATTTTACGTGAGTGAATTTGAAGTTTATTGAATCACAGAGCTCTCAAAACCACCATTATGCACTTGGTGTTTACACATGAAGATAAATAAGTTGTTTTGAAGATGAAGGCTAAATAAGTTTTCGAAAACCTTGAGAAAACATGGAAAACCCAAAATCAAAATCATATAAACAAAACTCTGTAAAGTCCTAGTTTAGTGACATAAATTAAAATGATCTCCCCCACAGTGGTTATCAAATAGTAAACATTATCTCTATTCTCATCAGTAAAAAGTAAAGTAGTAAACAGCCCCCGTCACGCCAAGTGGCGTATATGGAATATGGTATTAGTGACCATAATATTTACAGACCTTTGGCACATGATTTTTGGGGTAATGTGGTCGGTATTACGCCCGTGCCGCTTTACTTTCCCAGAAAAAAATCCCGTACCCATTTAAGGCTGGGTGAACCCGGAAACCGTCGGTTGGGATCGGACCCGACCTCTTGTCCTTTCCAGTTCACTAACCAGTGAGCTATCGAGTCTCCCTAAAGTTGAGAGTATTCACCTCAAAAATATTATTTTCTCTTGCCTATGCATGTGAAAGTTGGAAATTAACGAAATTGATAAGAGAATACACACGATGCATTAGTAAACAAATGTATAAGGAAAGTACTTTGGGTACAATTAAATGACTACTTAGGGCGCCTCGGTAGCTTAGTTGGGAAAACCACCCAACTGGACTACCTACGTTCGGACAACCCGTGTTCGATTCCCGCTGGGAGCAGTGGGAATTGTAATCGTAGCAAAGTAAAGTACCCACGTTACGCCAAGTATAGTGACCATACATTTTACAGACCTTCGGCACATGATTTTTGGGGTAATGTGGTCGGTATTACGCCCGTGCCGCTTTACTTTCCCAGAAAAAAATCCCGTACCCATTAAAGGCTGGGTGAACCCGGAAACCGTCGGTTGGGATCGAACCCTACCTCTTGTCCTTTGTAGTCCAGTTCACTAACCACTGAGCTATCGCGGCTCCCATATATATATTATTGACATCACCAATCCTAACATCATACCATCCCTACCAAAATCCATTACATCTATCCTCTTTCAGTTCGATCACCTATGAGTCGTTTCTTTCTTTTCTATGACACTGATTATGACATATTACAAGTCGCATGTCTGTGTTAGTCACCTCTAGTGACTCGGGCAGATGGTGCTCGTAAACCTGGGAAGGCCGGCCATCTAAGGGCAGAATCCCCCTACAGAAAAGATCATCTGCTGCCTTGCAGGAAGATTTGGGAAAATCAAAGGCTAAGGAAAGCAAACCTGAACAAAATGCTGGCTGAAATCGGATGCACTGGGCCACTGGCGCAGAACACAGTGCAACGTTTTAACAGGTATTCAATCGGAGTGGATCTAACAGGCTTAAACAGACAGCTGTCTTCGTGCTAGAGTCTGGAGTCCTATTCTGATTGAATCCTGATCGCAGAGAGAGATTCCACGAAACGAATAGTTTTGTTGCGCTGAAGCTTTCACATCAAAAAGTGAAAAGTACATGTTGGGGAATAATAGAAGGAAAAGGTATGTGTTAGCACTCGGAAAAAATGACAAATAAACAACAACAGAAAAAAACAAAGAACAATATATGGTCCGAAGCAGGATCGAACCCGTACTCCATGGCACTGCGCCTTGCCTCGAGAAGCCGAACGCTTGGTACACAGCCACTCAGCTAATTAAAAAATTAGCTATTGTGAGCAGTGTCTTACACGAAGGCGTTCCCATGACTATAGCATAGGGTTACGATCACAGATCAGAAATAAATTGAATTTCTGTACTTTCATATATTATTTGTCTTCGAAAAGTATATGTTACCGACAACTAATTACTTCCTTCTTACCGCTATCTCAGTTTTTTCCCTCACGATTATCATTCCTTGCCGTGTCATGTGATGTCCATGTTTTAATTTTCACGATCTTTCTCCCTTTTTAATTTCCATGATTATCTCCCCTTGATTTGTCCATTGATGTACACAAGATGTGGCCATTATGATCTTTGGGGAAGTCTGGGGTTTCTTACTAATGTTTAGGGAAGTCCGAGGCGTCTCTGTGTCCCTCCGTAACCATTTGTGTTCATCCGTGTCCTTGTCTAGATGTTAGAGTGACGTCTGGTGACACTGGAAGAATGTTAGATGTTAGGGTGACGTCTGATGACACTGGACGAATGTTAGATGTTAGGGTGACGTCCGGTGACACTGTAAGAATGTTAGATGTTAGAGTGACGTCTGGTGACAATGGAAAAATGTTAGATGTTAGAGTGACGTCTGGTGACACTGGAAGAATGTTAGCTACTAGAGTGACGTCTGGTGACACTGGAAGAATGTAAATGTTAGGGTGACGTCTGATGACACTGGAAGAATGTTAGATGTTAGGGTGACGTCTGATGACACTGGAAGAATGTTAGATGTTAGGGTGACGTCTGATGACACTGGAAGAATGTTAGCTGCTAGAGTGACGTCTGGTGACACTGGAAGAATGTTAGCCGCTAGAGTGACGTCTGGTAACACTGGAAGAATGTTAGAGTGACGTCTGGTGACACTGGAAGAATGTTAGAGTGACGGCTGGTGAAACTGGAAGAATGTTAGCTGCTAGAGTGACGTCTGGTGACACTGGAAGAATGTTGGATGTCAGAGTGACGTTTGGTCAAACTGGAAGAATGTTGGATTTTAGAGTGGTGCCTGGTGACACTGGAACACATTATAATAACTGAAATGAAAGAAATTAAGAGCTGAAGGAAGGGAAGTGAAAAGACACAAGAGAGAGATAGAGAGATGTGAAATCAACAGCAGTTTGATGAAACAAGACTAAAGTGATAATATGTCCAAGAGAGACATGATTTTCTGCACCAGCAGGTACAGTAGAATAGTTATAAGCAGAAACAAACAACAATATAACGCTATAACGAAAGCTTATTACGTGGATTTATAATTTTATAGTTCTTCAATATTAAGTTATAGTCGTAATAAAAGAACAGAACAGCAGCAAGCACATATCTCATTGCATGTTTTTTTTTTTTTACTATCAGAATGCGTGTTGTTATATTTTCTATTATTATTTATAGACTTATTGCAGTTAGCTTGGATACTGCTATTTTTCTTACTGTCAGATTGTATCTTTATGTGCAAGGCAAATGAAATAGAATCAGATATCTAAGATGCACTTTTAAACGGAGCAAGAGAAAAAGTAAAACAAAACAGCAAAAAGGAAACAATAATAAACCGATAACAGGTGCAGAGGTTAAAAAAATAAATATTTAAAAATGAGTTTACAGCTTTATAGCCTAGGATGGCAGAATACGCAGTTCAAACGCTACTGTCATCATTGAAGAAACATTATATAAAATACTGCACATATATATATATATATATATATATATATATATATATATATATATATATATATATATATAACGAATGAAACGAATCCAACGAATGGAAGAAAAGCGCATTCCTAGGCAAATACTATATGGTGAACTAACACACGGAAAAAGACAAATCGGCAGACCAAATCATCTCTGAAAGACTTCTCCATATGTGAAAATGACTGGGAACATCTGGCAAGTAATCGCACATCATGGAGAACATGTATAGGGAACGGTACAACATCATTTGAGACTGTGTTAAGGCAAAACTTACAAGAGAAAAGACTCATGAACAAGGATGTGGAAAACCCCGTGGACCAGTGAGCCTGACTTGTTCATTCTGTGGTCGTGTGTGTTTGTCAAACATTGATAGAATTAGCCACGAGAGAAGCTGTTCGACAAAAACAAAACCTAAAAAAAAATACACAATAGCCTCCACTAGACCGTCTGACAAGACGAAAAGTAAGTAAAAAAGTAAAGTACCCCCGTCACGCCAAGTGGTATATAGGGAAATATGGTGTTAGTGACCCTATATTTTACAGACCTTCAGCATATGATTTTTAGGGTTATGTGGTCGGTATTACGCCCGTGCTGCTTTACTTTCCCAGAAAAAAAATCCGGTTCGCTAAGACTATCGCGGCTCCCTAAGACGAAAAGGGCCATATATATATATATATATATATATATATATATATATATATATATATATATATATATATATATACATATATATATATATATACATATATATATATATATATACATATATATATATATATATATATATATATATATATATATATATATAGAGAGAGAGAGAGAGAGAGAGAGAGACATTAGAAATATAAGTGGAGAAAGATATTACTCACATAATATGATTTAATCTTGAATGAAAATTGAAACCACACTCTCTGGGAAACTAGGAAGTGACACATCAAAATGAGCCAAACAAATTTCACAGCCTGCTTTTTTTCAGTAAACACAGATACAAGTGTAAAGAGAATTGAGGTGACAGATAAATGGGGTGATAAAAGCAAGCACAGTCGATGTGCTAGCGAGATCATTTTGCATGCAAATTTTAAACATTTCCTGTTTATTTTATTTAGTGACGGTTGACACTGCTTATAGACAAGAAAAATAATGGCATCAAACATGTATCACATCGTAAGGGAGTAATATAGATAACCTCACTATACTAGAGTGCATCATTTGTAGGTGAGGAGGGCATTAGGTTACGTCATTTGGCGGTGAGGGGGACAGTTTGGAAGCGAGGGGAGGTGGGGGGACATCAGGCTACATCATCTGAAGGTAAGGAGTACAGTAAGCTACACCACTTCGAGGTGAGGGTACAGAAGGATACAACATTTGGAGATGAAGTGGGCATTAGACTACGTCATTTGGAAGTGAGGTGGGCATTAGGCTACATCATTTCATGGTAAGGGGCAGTATGTTACATCATTTGTAGATGAGGGGGGCATTAGGCTACATCATTTATTTGGAAGTAGGAGGGCACTAGACTACATCATTTGGAGGTGAGAAATTCACTAGACTACATCATTCATGGGTGAGTGGGGCATTAGGCAACAACATTTGGAGGTGAGGGGTACTAAGCTACATCATTCGTGGGTGAGTGGGGCATTAGACAACAACATTGGGAGGTGAGGGGTACTAAGCTACATCATTCATGGGTGAGTGGGGCATTAGGCAACAACATTGGGATGTGAGGGGTACTAAGCTACATCATTCGTGGGTGAGTGGGGCATTAGGCAACAACATTTGGAGGTGAGGGGTACTAAGCTACATCATTCGTGGGTGAGTGGGGCATCATAGCGTAGCGCCCTCTGACCTCCAACTGTTGTAGTCTGATGCATCCTCACCAATGGATGATGTAGCTTAGTAGTGCCCTTCTCACCTCCAAATGTTGTAGTTCAATGCACCCTCGCCGCCAAATAATGTAGCTTAGTGCCCTTCTAACCGCCAAATTTGGTTATTTGGTTATAGAAGGCCCCGGTATCACTGCAAACGAATTAAAATTCATAATTGCTCAACCGCCCGTGCCAGCGTAATCATCCGAATTAATATCTCATCTCCCAAACAAAGAAAGGTAACTGTTGTCCCCATCATCGTAGCATTCTCAGCACACGCCAAAAGACATAAGGCGAAACCGCACAGAAAGTGAACACAGCCAACTGTTCCCTGTCATACGATATCGTCACTCATCGTAAACAATAGGAATATCGAAACATGATCAAAACGGATGAGACACACAGCTCACGGTGTGCACAAAGCACTTAACTCAGTAGCTCCTGCAACAAGCCGGACTTGGAATATGAGGAAACTGCAACAAGGAAAACTTCTCATGCATAGCCTTCAATGGTTCCCGCCGCCTATCCACCATATACCGGAAGTTCATGTTCTCTTGAAAATGGTGATCGTCGTATTTTTAAAAATGTATAGCGCTTGATCATGTTAGGCCATCGTTGTTGACTCAAATTCCGAACATATAGACACACAGTTAGTCGTCAGATTATCCCCGTCGCACATCAAACAACAGACCGTAAGCTTAGCGTACGGCCGGTCTAGGGATGTACGTCACCTGGTAAGACGGACACCTCCAAATGTTGTAGTC
Organism: Megaustenia siamemsis; assembly: GCA_032433765.1. Taxonomy (NCBI): domain Eukaryota; kingdom Metazoa; phylum Mollusca; class Gastropoda; order Stylommatophora; family Ariophantidae; genus Megaustenia; species Megaustenia siamemsis. The sequence continues at coordinate 24,008,759 of JAVIAB010000088.1, forward strand.
TAATGCACCCTCACTCCCAAATAATGTATCATACATTTGAAGGTGAAGGGCAGTAGTCTTTATCATTTAGAGATGAGTGGGGCATTAGGCTACATCATTTGGAGGTAGTAGGGAATTAGAAAACATTATTTGGAGGTGAGAGGGGCAATAAGCTACATCTTCCATTGCTGAGGATGCATCAGTTTACAACAGTTGGAATCCCATTAGTCGCTACGCTACATCATTTTGAGAGAAGTGAACACCGGACTACATTTTTAGGATGTGATGGGCCACTAAACTACATCATTTTGAGAGAAGTGAACACCGGACTACATTTTTAGGATGTGATGGGCCACTAAACTACATCATTTTGAGAGAAGTGAACACCGGACTACATTTTTAGGATGTGATGGGCCACTAAACTACATCATTTTGAGAGAAGTGAACACCGGACAACATTTTTAGGATGTGAAGGGGCACTAAACTACATCATTTTGAGAGAAGTGAACACCGGACTACATTTTTAGGATGTGAAGGGGCACTAAACTACATCATTTTGAGAGAAGTGAATACCGGACTACATTTTTAGGATGTGAAGGGGCACTAAACTACATCATTTAGAGGTAAGAGGGTACTAAGCAGCAACATTTGTAGGTCGATGGGCACTATTCTACATCACATAAAGAAAAACCTTGGAACAAAAGCAATATAATTCCCACAACAGAATATATAAAGAAACAAAAGATAAAATGGTTTGGTCACGTGATACAACAGAAAAACCAAATCGAGCCTTTGTTAAACGTTGCATGAACACCAGACTAAAGGGCCAACTACAAAAAAAAAATTGAATTAATGGAATATTAGAAACACTAGGAAACCACAGCAGCAGCCGTCAACAGAAGAGCAAAAGAACGAAATTTAAATCTCCCCTAGACGCTGAAAATCAAATGAGGAAGGAAAAAAAAACGAAGACGAAGAAAAAGGAACGATGATCTTCACTATATTACACAATTGTTGACAACAACAAAAATCAAAAGTGTTATATTTGTCTAAGAGAGTGAAAGCTTTCTACAAATCTTGATATGAAGTAGGCGCTAGTCTGGTTAGACTGACTTTCAAAGGGAGACAAATCTGACTGTAAACAAATTCATTCTTGCAGTGAAGTTTGGTGAAGCTAGAGCTCAGAAAATCTGTGCATAAAAGTATAATGTAGCGTGATCCGATATTAAAGGTATATGTGCGTGAGTGTGTGTAAACGTGTGTGGTGTGTGGTGTGTATGAGTGTGTGTGTGCGTTCGTGCGGATGTGTGTGTGAGTGTGTGTCTGCGTGAGTGCGTGCGTGCGTGTGTGTCAGAACATAAACTAAAATTGAGCTCTCTCATCAAAGTTCTAAAATCAAACCTCTATCATCAAAGCTGTATCATCAAAGCTCTATCTTCAAAGTTCTATCATTAAAGTTCTAACATTAAACCTCTAACATCAAACCTCTATCATCAAAGGTCTATCATCAAAGTTCTATCATCAAAGTTCTAACATCAAACCTCTATCATCAAAGTTCTATCATCAAAGCTCTATCATCAAAGCTCTATCATCAAAGTTCTAACATTAAACCCCTATCATCAAAGCTCTATCATCAAAGTTCTAACATCAAAGCCCTATCATCAAAGCTCTATCATCAAAGTTCTAACATCAAACCCCTATCATCAAAGCTCTATCATCAAAGTTCTAACATCAAACCTCTATCATCAAAGCTCCATCATTAAAATTCGAACATCAAACCTCTATCATCAAAGCTCTAGCATCAAAGTTCTAACATCAAACATCTCTCATCAAAGCTCAATCATCAAAATTCTAACATCAAAGTTCGTACATTAAATTTCTTTCATCAAAGTTCTATCATCAATGTTCTAACATCAAAGTACTATCATCAAACCTCTATCATCAAAGTTCTAACATCAAACCACTAACATCAAAGTTCTAACATCAAACCACTATCATCAAAGTTCTAATATCAAACCCCTATCATCAAAGCTCTATCATCAAAGTTCTAACATCAAACCTCTATCATCAAAGCTCTATCATTAAAGTTCTAACATCAAACCTCTATCATCAAAGCTCTATCATCAAAGTTCTAACATCAAACCACTATCATCAAAGATCTAACATCAAACTTCTATCATCAAAGTTCTAGCATCAAATCTCTATCATCAAGGTTCTAACATCAAACCACTATCATCAAAGTTCTAACATCAAACCTCTATCATCAAAGTACTAACATCAAACCACTATCACCAAAGTTATATCATCAAAGTTCTATCATCAATGTTCTAACATCAAACCTCTATCATCAAAGTTCTAACATCAAACCTCTATCATCAAAGCTCTATCATCAAAGCTCTATCATGAAAGCTAATCATCAAAGTTCTATCATCAAAACTCTATCATCAAAGCTCTTTCATTAAAGCTAATCATCAAAGTTCTATCATCAAAACTCTATCATAAAAGCTAATCATCAAAACTCTATCATAAAAGCCCTATCATAAAAGCTAATCACAAAGTTCTATCATCAAAACTCTATTATCAAAGCTAATCATCAAAGTTCTATCATCAAATCTCTATCATCAAAGTTCTATCATCAAAGCTCTATCATCAAAGCTCTATCATCAAAACTCTATCATCAAAGCTAATCATCAAAGCTCTATCATCAAAGCTAATCATCAAAGTTCTATCATCAAAACTCTATCATCAAAGTTCGTACATCAAAGTCCTATCATCAAAGTTCTATCATCAAAGTTCTAACATCAAACCTCTATCATCAAAGTACTAACATCAAACCTCTATCATCAAAGTTCTATCATTAAAGTTCTATCATCAAAGTTCTAACATCAAAGTTCTAACATCAAACATCTATCATCAAAGTTCTAACATCAAACCTCTATCATCAAAGTTCTAACATCAAACCACTATCATCAACGTTCTATCATCAAACCTCTATCATCAAAGTACTAACATCAAACCACTATCATCAAAACTCTATCATCAAAGCTAATCACAAAGTTCTATCATCAATGTTCTATCATCAAAGTGTTCTACTCCTAATTTAAGAAACGTTCTGTCTTTCTCTAGTTACTTCCAAATACTTCTTCTACGTTTATTCAAGTCCAAATTATGTTTTGTTTTCTTATGCTTTTCTTTCTCTGCTACTACTTTTAATTAATTCTTATTTGCCTTCTTTTTCTTCAACTTTTCTTTAATTTCATCTTCCTCTTCTTCTTTTCTTCTTCTTCTTTTACTCCTACATTTAACTAAATCTCAAATCATATTTGTCTTCTTCTACTTTTTTTTTTTTTTTTACTTTTATTCATTTCCAAATTCTTATTTTTTCTTATTCGTCTGCTACTTATATTTATTTCTTTATTATCTATTTGTCTTGTTTCTTCATCTTCCTCTTCTTCTGCTTTTATTTATTTCCAAATTTTTATTTGTCTTCTTCATCTTGCTTTCCCATTTTCCTCTTCTAACGTTCTTTTTTTTCATTTTGATTAATCACAACTCTTTCTCATTTTATACCTTTGCTACTTTACTCTTTTGTTGAATCTGCTCTCTGTCCGCTTTACTAAAATGTACAGGATTATAAAAAATTTTCATTACTAAAAAATACAGGATTAATGATTTTTTTTCTCTTTCTCAAAATGAATAATAAATATTAATCTGACTTGACATTTCATATCTTGAAGCGGGTTTTCTTGGATGTATTACCGTTTACAGAGCTTGAAACATGAAAACATACATTTTAAATTGAACCAAGCATTTGAAGATGTACTTTTAGCATACGAAACAAATATTGCGTTGGACATAAGAGTAATAGCCTATGTGCCTTTGAAAATAAATATTTTCTTAAGATCTCAAACATAAGCTGGAAAGAATGAATTTCAAACGAACAGATGAGAGATGATTATAAACAAGAATACGTCTCGAACTTATGTGAAGGCGTTGGAAATACATGGGTTATGTGCTGAGAAAAAGTTACGTTAATACATTTGATAGTTTAGACAGAGGAATGATTTGAAAGTTTCTGAGTTATTACAGAATCCCCCATAAAGTTTAACATGATAAAATAATGTATGAAGGAATGAAGTGTGTTGTGCACAATGAGCAGTTTATATAAACATTTTAAATAAGAACAGAAGTAAGGCAAGGATACCTTCTGTTTCCATTTCCTCTTTCTGCTGGTCATAGATTGGATTATGAAAATAACTCAGAACAGAAATGAAATCCAGTGGTCACTGACCAAGCAGTAGACTTTGCTGATGACATAGCTCTCCTGTCACATAATCATCAACAGGTGCAAGATAAAATGATCATATTTGATGAGAGATCACAACAGCGATAATCAGAATTAATTCAGTTGGCAATAATGAAATAACCATAGAAGAAATACCCCTACTAAACGTACAATTTTACAAATATCTGTGCAGTAATATAGAAAAATAAGAGAGAACATAGAATGATACCAAAATAAGGATACAAAAAGAAAGAGGAGTCTTTTTTGCACAAGGAAACAGGCTAATCCAAAAAATTCAGGTTATAAACAAAAATACAAATCTTCAACTTCAATGTTATGTCAGTACTACTATATTGTTGACAAACACGGGGAACAACAAAACTGACAATCACGAAGATACTTACATTAATGGATGCTTGCGCAGAATAAAATGATGGAAATGGCAGGACAAAATCATTAACATAGAATTATGGAAATGTACCAGTCAAATAGCAGTGGATAAAGAGATAGAAGAAGTGAACGAAAACGGCTGCACTGAATAGGACACACGTTGCGGAACTAACAGAGTATTACACGATACGCTCATTTTTTGGAATCCCAGGGGAAAAAACAAAGAGGAGACCAAGATATTCATAGTGAAGACAGATAGAAGCGGAGATGAAGATGATGGGGGAGTCTTGGAATGATCTTAAAAGAATGACAAAAAACAGAACGGCTTGAAAATTGTTTGTTGATGAACTGTGCTCCACAGGGAGCTGAAAGGAAGAAGTTGTGCTGAGAATGAATGAAGAAAGAATTCCTCACCAGGTATTCATGTGGAAACCATGTAATAAAAGAAAAAAAGGCAGACCCAGATAATTGCTACGGAGAACAAGTACTACGGAAGGCTCACCCATGGGACTAAGAAGCTAAGCAAGAACTACCAGATTAAGCAACAAATCCAATTAAATCTCACCTGCTTTGTGTCCATTAACCATGTGACCAACATCGTGGTAAATCCTGGCCATCGTTTCTTACCATTTTTTAGATCAATGTTTCACTTTAGTGTTTACATATCTTTGTTTATTTTAGAATATTATTTGTTGATCTTTGCATTCTTGTTTTGTACATTATGAAGGCCTTTGCCGAAACGTCGTTGTTTGTCTTGTCTCTTTATTAATTTAGTTGCTCAGTTATATGCTTATTTTACATTGTTTTATGCATCTCTACTCGCGGCCCCGTATTTAATATGTTAAACCTGTGCTTATCTCCACAAATCGTCAATCATGGAGAATTATCATATCCACCGCATCATCCCAGGTGAAAGAAGTAGCTTCCTCTCACATTAGTTTTCAAGTCAATCTCATTTTATTTTTCTATTCCTTTAGTTATTTTATTCAGCTCTCAAATGTATATGTGAAGATAGAGAATATATTCGATTTCAAAATCCTGAGCTTTGCTTTTCTGTTTAGCTGTTTTGATTTTCATGTTTTATCAAGATTTATGAAAGTCATTGCTGCTTTTGCTTTTCTGCTTTTCTCATTCGAATTTCTTTCTTTCTCTCTCTCTCTCTCTCTCTCTCTCTCTCTCTCTCTCTCTCTCTCTCTCTCTCTCTCTCTCTCTCTCTCTCTTGATCTATGCACTTCCAAAATATTGGAAATGAATCTGACCATTAGAGATTACAAAATGGATCTGCAATAAGGCACTACCTTTCTTAGGGTCCCCTTACCAGATTCTCTATTAGGAGAATACACATCCTAGTCATTACCTCCCCTGAGGCGTCCACAAAGCAGCCAGGACAAGATCCAGGCTGTATTTCTACTGGACACAAATTTAATTAAATACCACGCATTAGCACAGCTTAAATATAAAACGAATTTATTGCTGAAACATTCAAAAAGATTTACTACAAAATAAAACAACTACAGTATTAAAGAGATGTTATTCTAACTACTACTGTCTTTATTTTTGTTATTTTAGAATTGTAAACTAAGCAGCCTATTCTTTACATTAATGTACTGTTAGCCACCATTGTTTCTGTTACATTAATGTACTGTTAGCCACCATTGTTTCTGTTACATTGATGTACTGTTAGCCACCATTGTTTCTGTTACATTGATGTACTGTTAGCCACCATTGTTTCTGTTTCATTAATGTACTGTTAGCCACCATTGTTTCTGTTACATTGATGTACTGTTAGCCACCATTGTTTCTGTTACATTGATGTACTGTTAGCCACCATTGTTTCTGTTACATTGATGTACTGTTAGCCACCATTGTTTCTGTTACATTGATGTACTGTTAGCCACCATTGTTTCTGTTTCATTAATGTACTGTTAGCCACCATTGTTTCTGTTACATTGATGTACTGTTAGCCACCATTGTTTCTGTTACATTGATGTACTGTTAGCCACCATTGTTTCTGTTACATTGATGTACTGTTAGCCACCATTGTTTCTGTTTCATTAATGTACTGTTAGCCACCATTGTTTCTGTTTCATTAATGTACTGTTAGCCACCAGTTTTTTGGCTGTGTAATTGTCTAGGAATTATATATATATATATCAGTGGTTGGCTATTGCCTTCCGACGTCAGACGCGGTCCTGGGGACGGTAATCCCACGAGTCATGATTTCTTTAAAAGCCAGGCTCAGCTCGACTCGTTGTCCGGACCTCCAGGTTGTGGGAGTTCACTTACCTCTAAGCCAAGGACGTCTACTTTAGAAATGTAGAAACTAATAGTCGGAATTACCTTTCACACATCCAATGATACTTCTCAAAAAATTAAATTCAGTTAAGACCAAAATGATCTAAAGTGTCCATATTACCGTCATATAAATTGCTATTAGAAAAGCGGGCGGCAGAATGTATAACTTGTTGGGCTCCAAACCAGGAGAACTCAAATGGAATCTCCGTAGGGCCAAACGTTTTCTTCTATCAGGTGTGAAATATAACAGCTCAGCCCCCGAACACATTGTGGCGACTGATCAAGACAACCGAACTTTATTCTCCAGTTATATATGCTTCTCCCCCCTCCCCCACAAAAAAATAACAACCAGGTGGACCCCAGTATTAAGATAATGCAGTAAATACATTTTCTTTTCTTTTTTTATATTGATTATTAAAAACGTCAATAATATTCAATCAATTAATTATTATATTATAAATTTAAAAATAACTCGTATGCTTTTCTTTTGCAGACGAACTTCTGGTGACTTATTTCTCTAATAAAACTATTTATTTTCCATTAAAAAGATATTATTCCACGTCGCAAAAAGAGACAAGACGAACTACAGGGCAGATTATGTTGTCTCAAACTTGAAAGTTCACAAAGATTTGGAAGCGTCTGTTGGAGTCACTGGTCATTTCCAATTAATCTGCAAGAGTCAGGTAGAGTCCACATTTCGCCCTCTTATTAGCAGAAGAAGAGAAAAAAAAACATTTGTGTGGGAGGGAAAAAACTAATGGATGAAAAAAAAACATTTGTGTGGGAGGAAAAAAACTAATGGATGAAAAAAAACATTTGTGTGGGAGGAAAAAAACTAATGGATGAAAAAAAAACATTTGTGTGGGAGGAAAAAAACTAATGGATGAAAAAAAAACATTTGTGTGGGAGGAAAAAAACTAATGGATGAAAAAAAAACATTTGTGTGGGAGGGAAAAACTAATGGATGAAAAAAAAACATTGGTGTGGGAGGGAAAAAACTAATGGATGAAAAAAAAACATTGGTGTGGGAGGGAAAAAACTAATGGATGAAAAAAAAACATTGGTGTGGGAGGGAAAAAACTAATGGATGAAAAAAAAACATTTGTGTGGGAGGGAAAAACTAATGGATGAAAAAAAAACATTTGTGTGGGAGGGAAAAAAACTAATGGATGAAAAAAAAACATTGGTGTGGGAGGGAAAAAAACTAATGGATGAAAAAAAAACATTGGTGTGGGAGGGAAAAAACTAATGGATGAAAAAAAAAACATTGGTGTGGGAGGGAAAAAAACTAATGGATGAAAAAAAAATCCCACATAGTTTGGCTTGAACGGAACTAATGGATCTAAAACTATTTGCTTTGAAGTAAATCCACTGGGTTTGTAACGAAAACGATGGGTCTTCTGTTTATTTTTGTTTTCTTCTTTTGTTCACCAGGCGACCACCAAATTCCGCTTCTTAAAAGGGCGGTAATTGAGCGTACGTGCGTTATGTTGTGGCTTGCACTACAGCTGTGGTATTTGTGACTTCCGACCAGGCGGGTCCGACTTCAGTACCGCATTTATGTCGTATATGGTTGACGTCCAATCTCTACTCGCTTGACGAGTCTGATTATTGAAAAAGAAAAGGAAAGGGGGAGGGGAGGGAGGTGGGGGGGGGTTGTAAGGTCTTGATCAATTGTTGTTTACCGCCCCTGACTGTCAAGTGTAAGTCGCTGACATCTTTCAGTTCTGTTGCGGGCGGGTGTCTCAGGGCACACCTCCCCCCCACCCCCACCCCCACCACCAATTGGATTTGAAGAAAAATGGAATCACTTATAAACGGTTATTTTTTTTCAAGTTTGTTGTTCAAAACCAACGTTTTGAAAAATAGACGTTTTGATGTGAATAAATACTAACGGACCTGTAGAACAACTAACGGACCTGTAGAACAACTAACGGGTCTGTAGAAAATCTAATGCTTTGTAAGAAAACAAAAAAAAATACATGAAGAACTAATGAATCTGAGAGAACATTAATAGGTTTGAAAAAAAACAAATGTTTTGCAAATAAAAAGAACTAATGGATTTGTACAAACACTAATGAGTTTGAAGAAAAACATTCAAGGTTGCAAAAAAAAAAAAAGTGTTGGACCCGAAAGACCATTTTGTTTGAAGAAAAACAGGCGTGTTTATTTTAATCATTTGGTTGTGAATGAAAACTAATCATATGGAAGAAAACTTTCTGTGTTTGAAGAAAATTAAGAGGTTTGCATGTGCTTAATGGTTATGAATAAAACTATTTTTATTAAGAGAACCGGCGAAATTGAGATGTTACTGTGGAGCCGGATCATGCTTTGTTGTTTTTTTTTTTTAGGGGGGAGGGGTGGAGGGACGTGAGTTTATGAATAAATTTATTGGGAAAAAAAACTACCTCATTTCGTTTTTTTTTTCCCCCTTAATTTAGGTAAACTCATCACCATCATGCGCCATACCGATTGACTTAGGCGATCTTGTCCTTCTACAATGTTTTCTCTGTCCACAATGAATCGTATCAATTCCATATTTGATTGTTTGCTGTGCACACACTAGCTATCTTAGCACGTTCATAAATGAACATAGTGAACATCTTTTACAAAATAATGCCGTCGAAACCATCTGAGAAAATGAATTAAAACTTGGTATGTGCATAACATCTTATGCAACACATCTATGTCAATAGAAGTGAGAAAGAGAGTTCATCGGTGCTATATAGAACCAATTCTGACCTATGGAAGCGAATCATGGACAGTAGACAAACAAATGAAAAGACGATTAGAGGCCGCAGAGATGGGATATCTCAGAAGAATGTTGAAAGTTCCCTGAACAGCTAAAAAGACTAATGAAGAAATTCTCAAAGAGGCCAACACAAAAAGGGAACTCCTAAAAACACATAAAAAAGAAACAATCAACATTTTTCTGGAACATCATGAGAAAAGGAAAGTTGGAATACTTGATTATACAACTGGCAAAATAAAAGGAAAGAGAGATCGTGGACGACAAGGAGAGAAAATACTGGATTTCTTGGTGTCATGGCATGGAAAACAGTCAACAACAGAACTGACACGATGTACTATAGATAGAAGATTGTGCAAAGACATTATCACCTAGGCCAACCGGTATGGCACATGATGATGATGTGCATAGCTGATCATTCCTTCCTTCTATAAAATTATATCTTTCCCTAAGAAAACGAACCTACTGTAGGATTGTTCTTCATTAAGTTATGTAAAATATGCATGTGGTTGTTTGGGCAGAGAATTACAAATTTTACAGATTCTGTCTTTTCAGCTTCCTGTGGAGCATAGGTCTTCAACAAACACTTTCCAAGCCGTTCTGTTTCTTGCCATTCTTTTAAGATCATTCCATGCCTTCCCATTCATCTTCATCTTCATCTCTGCTTCTATGTGCATCATCTTCATCTCTGCTTCTATCTGTCTTCTTCAAGAATATCTTGGTATTCCTCTGTACCTTTTTCCATAGGGTTCCAAAAAAGGGCCTTTTGTGTAATACTCTCAGTTGGCTTCTACAGTGTGTTCTATCCAGCGCCATTGTTATAGTCTTACAGATTATTCCGTTCAATTAATGCACACCACTGTCGATGTACAGGGTGTTTTTAAAGTCGCAGTGCAGTGAATATTTCTAATATTCAGTAAATGACGTAATCATCATCTACGTACCACAATTTTGTAAACCACATTTATGAACAAACCGCTGCTTCCTTTAAGGTTTTATTTACGTAAAGGACGGGCACTACGCTACTTTCACTGTCTCATTGCTTGAAGGAAATGGTGTTGACGATTGAAAACATGGTATTTCTGGTTGAGCATGTCTTCCGTAATGGCGGTAAATATACGGTTGAGGTCATTAGGCAATTCGTGAGGAAATTTCCAGACTCACAAGTCCCTCACCGAAATTCTGTTACAAAATTGATCAAAAAGTTTCGTGAAACCGGTAGTGTGGTAGATGCATACCGATCTGGAAGACCTTCAATTTCACAAGACCAAATTATGGAACTCCAAGACAGAATTACAATGAGTCCAAATGCATCTTTAAACCACTTGTCTCAACAGGTGCAAATATCTAAGAGTTCTGTTCACAAGGTTTTCAGAAGTGAACTACACTATCGTCCATACAAATTAACTGAAGTGTCTCAACTCCAAGAAAGAGATTATGAATCCCGTTTAAACTACTGCATGTGGTTTCAGAATTTTAATTATGAACATGGCGCTGCCATCCTTGACGTCACTTTTTTCACTGATGAGGCCTGGTTTCATTTATCCGGTTATGTGAACAGTCAGAACAATCGGCTGTGGAGCAGTGAAAACCCCCATAAATTTCATCAAGTGCCGCTTTACGATCAAAAAGTCGGAGTGTGGTGCGCTATAAGTCGTATGCGGATAATAGGACCTATATTTTTTAATGAAACAATAAATGCAGAACGTTACCGTACTTTAATTCTTGAACCGTTCATAGCACACCTTACAGAACGGGAAATTATGGAATCCTGGTTTCAGCAGGATGGGGCAACAGCACACACAGCCACAACAACACTCAATTATTTAGAAAGCATATTTGCAAATCGCATTATTTCACGTGGAATCAGGCCTGCTCGTTCACCAGATCTAACACCCCAGATTATTATCTGTGAGGGGGGGGGGCATTGAAGGGGAAAGTTTATGAAAATAATCCGCAGACAATTAATGACCTAAAGACTGAAATAGTAGACAAGATTAAACAAATATCACCAGACATTATTCTGAAGGTTTTCGCAAATATGGAAAGACGAATCACGACATGTCTTGAGGCCCGTGGTGGACATTTTCAACATATGCTTTAGGCACAACTTTATTGTGTTAATACCAACATTACCCATTATAAGCTCGCCGATAGCAGTCAAGATTATTTGAATAATACCATTTATTTTACAATTTGTGTGACGCATTAGTTAACCGCATTTCTGGTGACGTTTTTTCTTTAGAGAGTATAAATTCACTGCACTGCGACTTTAAAAACACCCTGTATAACTTAAACGCTGGTTAGAAAACTGGTTTTACGTGAACCAATCTGCACCGTTTTATCAATGGCGCAATTACCGCGCCACCAATTACGTTTTTGTTATTGTGTATTATATAGAGATATCTGCAAATCATCTCTGAAAGACTTCTCCATCTGTGAAAACGACTGGCAACATCTGGCAAGTGATCGCACATAATGGAGAGCACGTATAAGGAACGGTATAACAACATTTGAGACTGTTCTAAGACAGGACTTAGAAGAGAAGAGACTCATGAAAAAGGATGGTAAACCCTGTGGACCAGCGAGCCTGACTTGTTCATTATGTGACCGCGTGTGTTTGTCAAACATTGGTAGAATTAGCCACGAGAGAAGCTGTTCGGCAAAAACAATACCTCAAAAAACATACGCAATAGCCTCCACTAGACCGTCTGACAAGACGAAAAGGGCCATATATATATATATATATATTGTGTATTCTGCATGGGCGTTTCTGCATGAAATATATTGAACTGTGCAACATCAAACAAACGTTATTAACGTCAAGTAGCTACCTGAAAAAGAAAATCAAAATGAATTTGAACTTTTAATGTTATATCTATGCAAATGGTAACTCTATTATTATAAAGGCATTTCTGTATGGAAGCCGAAAGTTGTAGGTTAATTCTTCCACGACATGAAAGAACTAGAATAAAGAAGGTGACATGAGCTGGGTGCAGATAGAACATCTTATTTTCCATGGATAGGACAGGGCATGAAATCTGTCAAGGTACCGTCAATCAACGAAGAAAAACTAAAGTTGATGATTTTAATAAAGATGTTATTAGACATAGAGATTTTGATAATGTTTCAGGCCAATCAATTTGTTACACTCACAAACTGAAAGTTCGGCTGCAGTCAGATTGTAATATGGAAATCTCATAAACGATACCGACACTTAGGTTTTACTTTTTGATAATCTGCTGGCGGCAGAGATTGTTTATTTAATGCCGTACCTGGTTGCTGTCCAATGCTAACATCTCAGGCAGATCCGCGACCGAAGAATAGAAGGCTACGATAATGTATATTTGCATGAATCGGGGTCAATGTTCCCCATAAATAAGAGAAAGAATGACAATCAGTTGACACATAAAATAAAATGAAACACCCCAGCAGCTGAAGACATCTCATTGTACCAGTACATACTGGCTGGAGTGAGATTGGACCTTGTCATTGTCACACAGTCTACAGACGGGGGGGGGGGGGGGGAACTACAACACTGAAATGACACTGAGACGGACCATGAAGACAAATGTGCATCAGATTGACAAAATCATCACGGCTACACTTCCATTCGCCCCCCCCCCCCCATCTTACCATTCGCACCTTAACTCAATCAAGCTTGTGTGGGTTACAGTCAGAGGGCAAGAGGCCTCACAGAACACCACGTAAAATGTTTTATGTTAAGGACTTAACACGTGATGTCCTCCCAAAGATAGACATTGAGTACTGGAAGAAATGTGAAGAGCACGTGCTCTGGGAAGAAGCAGTGTACAGACTGCGGGATGGATTACTGTCTATCTAGCCGATAACAATTGTTAGCATCTTAGAGTCGTCATATCCCAAATGAGGTACGTATGTCATAAACATATTTTTCTTGGTGACATTCCTACCACTTCCTTCACTATAACCAAAAGATTATTATTCCCCAGTGATTCTCTCTTGCTTACCTCTCTCTGTGTTAACCAGGTAAAGTCATATGCGAAATACAGAAATCTCGCTCTTATTAATGTGATAAGGGTACGCCTCTGAATCAAAAAAAAAAAAAAAACACGTGATTTACAGCTAAAACGTAATATTCAGACCACCCTTTTTGTAATGTTCCTGAATTTATATAACAAAGCTATTAATGTTAAATCCATGCTGCTTTTGAACTTAAATGTTATAAATTCTTATGGTCAGTAAAACGTAAGCCTTTATTCAAACTGTGCTGTATTCACTGCAATGCATCCAATAATTTCCAAGAAAATTGAAGAACATTGTGGTCACGAAACTGTGTACGAGCAATATAGTATTGGCTCTCTTTGTCGTCCGCAAACTCTTTTTTCTCAAAATGTTGCCAGTTGTTGCGAAGTCGATTATTTCTTATGTTTTTAGGGACTCTCTTTTTGTGTTGGCTTTTCTGAGAACTTCCTTGTTGGCCTTCTTTGTTTGTCTAGGGAATTCTCAACATTCTTTTGAGAAATCCCATCTCTGTGACCTCTTTTCATTTGTTTGCCTACTGTCCACGATTCGCTTCCATAGGTCAGAATTGGCTCTATATAGCACCGATGAACTCTCTTTCTCACTTCTATTGATATAGACTTGTTCCACCGATGTTTTTTTATCAGGAAAAAAAATAGCGACTTCAAAATAAGAAAAAAAATACTTAGTTTGACAAAAAAATCTAGATTGATTAAAATCTCAGTTTTAAGAAAAACTAATGTTTTAAGAAAAACTACTGTTTTAAGAAAAACTAATGTTTTAAGCATTTAAATTATTTAATTATTTAAGCATAATGCACAAATCAATGTCAATAAAAATGAGAAAGAGAGTTCATCGGTGCTATATAGAACCAATTCTGACCTATGGAAGCGAATCATGGACAGTAGACAAACAAATGAAAAGACGGTTAGAGGCCACAGAGATGGGATTTCTCAGAAGAATGTTGAAAGTTCAATGAACAGCTAAAAAGACCAATCAGGAAGTTCTCAAAGAGGCCAACACAAAAAGGGAGCTCTTAAAAAACATCAGAAAGAAGCAATCAACATTTTTCGGGCACATCATGAGAAAAGGAAAGTTGGAATACTTGGATACAAATGGCAAAATAAAAGGAAAGAGAGATCGCGGACGACAAAGATAGAAAATACTGGATAGCTTGGTGTCATGGTATGGAAAACAGTCAACAACAGAACTGATACGATGCACTGTAGATAGGGTATTGTGGAGGGACATGATCACCTACGCCAACCGTATGGCACATGATGATGATGAATGTTTTAAGAAAAACTACCGTGTTAAGAAAAAAAATACTGTTTCAAGAAAAACTACTGTTTTAAGAAAAACTACCGTTTTAAGAGAAACTAATGCTTTAAGAAAAACTACCGTTTTAAGAGAAACTAATGCTTTAAGAAAAATTACTTTTTAAAGAAAATTACTGAAAATGAAGAACATTTCTTCGAATTAAGAAAATTGTTTGAACCTTGGAAAATTAATTGAATTGAAAAAGTCACTGGTCCAGGAGAAGTCACTGGTCCAGGAGAAAGTCACTGGTCCAGGAGAAAGTCACTGGTCCAGGAGAAAGTCACTGGTTCAGAAGAAAGTCACTGGTCCAGGAGAAAGTCACTGGTTCAGGAGAAAGTCACTGGTCCAGGAGAAATCTCTTTTCCAGGAGAAAGTCACTGGTCCAGGAGAAAGTCACTGGTTCAGGAGAAAGTCACTGGTCCAGGAGAAAGTCACTGGTCCAGGAGAAATTCACTGGTCCAGGAGAAAGTCACTGGTCCAGGAGAAAAGCACTGGTTCAGGAGATAGTCACTGGTCCTGGAGAAAGTCACTGGTTCAGGAGAAAGTCACTGGTCCAGGAGAAAGTCACTGGTTCAGGAGAAAGTCACTGGCTCAGGAGAAAGTCACTGGTCCAGGAGAAAGTCACTGGTCCTGGAGAAAGTCACTGGTCCAGGAGAAAGTCACTGGTCCAGGAGAAAGTCACTGGTCCAGGAGAAAGTCACTGGTCCAGGAGAAGAGCACTGGTTCAGGAGAAAGTCACTGGTCCAGGAGAAAGTCACTGGTCCAGGAGAAAGTCATTGGTTCAGGAGAAAGTCACTGGTTCAGGAGGAAGTCACTGGTTCAGGAGAAAGTCACTGATTCAGAAGAAAGTCACTGGTCCAGGAGAAAGTCACTAGTTTAGGAGAAAGTCACTGGTCCAGGAGAAAGTCATTGGTTCAGGAGAAAGTCACTGGTTCAGGTGGAAGTCACTGGTTCAGGAGAAAGTCACTGATTCAGAAGAAAGTCACTGGTCCAGGAGAAAGTGAGTCTAATTAAATGAAATTTAAGTAACGAGACGAGAAGCAAGTTAAAAACGGGCATGCCCTCATTGCTGTTGAGACTGTTCACACGTTAAATTAAATGTTATTACACAATAGAGAATGGTAGACTATCATGAGTGCCTTCATCCATTAACTGTCCTTCATTTTGTTGTAACGATTTTTTTTAGCAGCACAACACATAAAGGCATCTTTCACGGCTGGTTGCTTTAAGTTTCAAAGTACAGATTTAGTTGCAATACAAAAAAATGTTGCATTATTTATGAATGAAGGTGTTGAAATTACATTCTGCTCATTAGTGTTATTGGTATTGGACTGGAGTGGTTGAAAATTAGGGCACTAAACAAAAATTGTGAATATTCCAGAACAGTTCATATTTGTACTGATGATTTTGTCCTATAACGTTGATGAGAATATTCCAAGGTTTGATACATTTAACTCTTTCTGGGATACAATAGTCATATTTGAACTAGCATCTAAGTTATAGCCTCTCTTGGGATCATTTGTTGTACTCTCTGTTGTAGTAGTAGTTGTACTATTTGTTGTACTATTTGCTGTACAACTAGCTCATGTTTCAGAACTAAGAACATTTACCAAGATTACAAAAATATTATCAACAAACCGTTGTGTAATCTCTCGTTTAAAAATCACCACAGCGAAGTGTTTAGTTGCAGTTATCTACTGACCAGGTCAGGTCGAGCTCAATTCCTCAATGCAGGGAGTTCTTTTTAATGGGTTAAAGATTTGAATTCATCCAGTCACTGAAAATGGGTATCAGAGGTTGTTTCAGGTATAGTAGAGCTCTGTCTGGCCAAGCTATCCATAAGTGCATTAATGGACATTGAAAAAAAAGCATGGATGCTAATATATATTCCCAATACGTCAGGTGATGTGGCTAGTGCTCATTACACTGGTTAGCGAACACATTGCTGGAAACATGACAACTAATTTTGGAGGTGGTGAAAACGAAAGTGAAAGTGACATTCAAAATGATTGGCTCTAGTTTCAAATAGAAACGGAAGCCATCCTGGTACACCGTCCAAAATGGCCTGCTATTGTTGGATGTATTAGACTGAAAGATGCAGATGTCGCATCTGCTGTAAACTACAACACGACGCTTCTGTGCCAATTTAAAGACATTTTAAAAGATTACTAACTTACAACTAATATGTAATTTATACTGGGAGCAATCAATAATAGAATATACCATAAAGAATTCTACACCTATTGATATAAAACGAGTAAGACATGGATGCATCCTATCACCAAGCTTGTTCAACCTGTACGCTGAGCAAATCTTTAATAAACATCACAGAGATGCCAGGCCTTAATATTAATGGAAAGATAATCAACAACCTCTGATATGCTGACGATACTGTACTACTAGCAGAAAATCTTAAAGATCTACATCAATTACTTAATGAAATAAACATGACAAGTAAAAATATGGACTAGATATGGATATCAAAATGACTAAAATTATGATCATATACAAAGATAGTATTCAAAACCTACAAGTGGATATCAACAGTTGAATTAATAGACCTGGAGACAGTTCAGAACTACAACAACCTTGGACATACTATAACCAGTGATGGAAAATGTAAAACTGAAATAAATAAAAGAATAGGAATGGCAAAAAGTAATTTTAATAATATGAAAAATATGCTAACATCGCAACAAATAACACCAGGGATTAAACTAAGATTAGCAAAATGTTTTAGCTTCCCAACATTTCTGTATGGTGCAGAAACATGGACATTAGGCAAGAAAACAGAACAGAAAATTGAAACCCTTGAAATGTGAATATTTAGAAGAATAGGTAGGATTGAATGGAAAGAAAACAAATGATGCAATCTTAAAACAAATAAAAATGAAAATGGAACTATTGGAAACACAATTGGAAAACAAAACAAATGATATTTTTTTTTTTTTTGGTGGGGGGGGATAGGGGGCATGTTAAAAGACACAACAGCCTAATAAAAGTAATATTGGAAGGGGAAATACAAGTTAAAAGAGGCAGAGGCAGACCAAGACTAACATGGATGAGTAACATCATCAAGAGATAGACAAGTCAGCCTATGACAACCTGCGCTATCAAAGCAAGAGACAGAGGAGAATGGTGCTCCACGGTAGCCAACCTTCGATGTGGATACAGCACTCAACGATGATGATGATGAAAGACTTACTAAAGCGTGAAGTGATTATAAAGTTAACGCAAACAAATAAATACATTAACAGTTTAAACATTAGCAAATAAACACATAACAATGTTTGAACATAATAAATAAACATGTAATAAATGTTTAAACACTTTAAAAATGCTAAATTAAATAAATGTAAGTGAATTCAGATAATGGAGACTTTCATCAATTTAATGCAAATGGTTATGGTTATGAAAGGCCCCTGTGTCACTGCAAACGAATTAGATTCCATAATTACTCAACCGCCCGTGCCAATGGAAGCATCCAAATTACTATCTCATCTCCCCAACAAAGAAAGGTAGCTGTAGTCCCCATCATAGCAATCTCAGCACCAGCCAAAAGACATAAGGCAAGCAATCGTATCGTTTATTTACGAGAAAAATCATTTTGAAGACTCGACAAACGAGGTCTTGTTTTTATCGTATTTTGAATCAAATATTTTTTTTATGACGGGGGGGGGGGGGGGGGGGGGGGGGGGCTAACGAAAGAACAAGAGGGATAAAGGCCGCTTGGTCAAAGCAGTCGCCACGACGTGTGAGACTCGGGATTTTTATTTCACCCCCGATAGAAAAATTCCTTTCTGTCTACCTTGGATTTCGAACACCGAACACCGGCTTTTCAGCAGCGAAACAGTGATTTTACCCGCACGGCCACGCGCTAGAGATTATTTTTAACTGACCTGAAGTCGTCCAGAAGTTATCAAAATGTGAAAATCAGCAAGTTTGCTTTGAGGACAGCAGCTACGTAAACCTGAGTTAGAACTTTGCATGGGCAATGAGACACTAAGGGGAAGAGTTCGAGGTCCGGCCTGGGAGGAGGATCGCTAGGTTATCATCAACTCTGATATTGGGAGGCGAAGGTGCGCCTCACAGCACCTGAAAGTTGTCAGCCACCCATAGCTGATGGCTTTTGCCAGGATCGGTGAACCAGAACAATCCAGACCCTCCTCCACCTCTCCGTTGTGCCTCTAGTAACAGACTAACCTGTCTAGTCTGGCCAAGCGAGCAGGAATCGAAGAGGGAAGACAACCCGGTTCTAAAAAATGTCATGCTGAAGGCGGACGTGATGGGCCGAAAGGCGCAAATATCACAGTTATACTGCAAACCACAACACAACGTAGACACGCCCACTTAACGTCCTTTTAAGGGCGGATGACGAAGAGTATATTTCTTTAGTCATCGGGCGAACGCAAAGCAAGCAACTCTGATATTGGCGTACTGGATTTTGTGTGTGTGGAGACAATCATCTTGTGTGGTGTCGATTATATCAAACATACACTAATGTACCGGTGGTCTCTGTTAAATGTAATATCTAACGCCATAGTCCCATTATACCTTTAGCCGTCAAAGTAAAACGAAGACATGTGTATCGAAAACACTCTGCGGTCTCTTGTTTTGGCGTGTTGTTGTAATTATAGAAGAAACCTTCATCGACTGTGCCAACATGTCCAATGATTTATTCATGCTGTGCTATGTTTTTTTCGGAATTATTTATTTACATTTTTCCTTTTAAGGAGGGTAGATGTGTTCCAATTAGCAGCATTAGCAAGTATTATGTGAATAAAGGGAGCCACAATAGCTCAGTGGTTAGTGAACTGGACTACAAAGGACAAGAGGTAGGGTTCGATCCCAACCGACGGCTCCGATTCATCCAGCCGTTAATGGGTACCGGATTTTTTATGGGAAAGTAAAGCGACACGGGCGTAATACCGACCACATTACCCCAAAAATCATGACCTGAAGGTCTGTAAAATTTATGGTCACTAACACCATATTCTCTATACGCTACTTGGCGTGTCAGGGGGTACTTTACTTTTTTTGTTATATGTGAATAAGATATCATAATCATTTATGTTGAGCCTTAAATGAGTACCGGATTTTTTTTTCTGGGAAAGTGAAGCGACACGGGCGGAATACTGACCACATTACCACAAAAATCATGTCCTGAAGGTCTGTAAAAATTATAGTCACTAACACCATATTCCCTATACACCACGTGACGTGATGGGGCTCTTTACTTTTTTAAATTTTACATTTTGTAATATATGTAGTACTTGCAGTTACAAGAGTAACGCTTCCTGTAACTAGTTCAGTACTTTCTCTAGTAGTGTAACGCTTCTTTTAACTAGTTCAGTACTTTCTCTAGCAGTGTAACGCTTCTTTTAACTAGTTCAGTACTTTCTCTAGCAGTGTAACGCTTCTTTTAACTAGTTCAGTACTTTCTCTATCAGTGTAACGCTTCCTGTAACTAGTTCAGTACTTTCTCTATCAGTGTAACGCTTCCTGTAACTAGTTCAGTACTTTCTCTAGCAGTGTAACGCTTCCTGTAACTAGTTCAGTACTTTCTCTAGCAGTGTAACGCTTCCTGTAACTAGTTCAGTACTTTCTCTAGCAGTGTAACGCTTCCTGTAACTAGTTCAGTACTTTCTCTATCAGTGTAACGCTTCCTGTAACTAGTTCAGTACTTTCTCTAGCAGTGTAACGCTTCTTTTAACTAGTTCAGTACTTTCTCTAGCAGTGTAACGCTTCTTTTAACTAGTTCAGTACTTTCTCTATCAGTGTAACGCTTCCTGTAACTAGTTCAGTACTTTCTCTATCAGTGTAACGCTTCCTGTAACTAGTTCAGTACTTTCTCTATCAGTGTAACGCTTCCTGTAACTAGTTCAGTACTTTCTCTATCAGTGTAACGCTTCCTGTAACTAGTTCAGTACTTTCTCTATCAGTTTAATGCTTCCTGTAATACACAAACAGATTTCTGTAACAAATGAAAGAAAGAGTTAATTTGATCATTTTCAGAGAGAGCTGAATGACACGGAAATCTGATTATTAGAAATGTCTACAAGATTCCGCTGGATGGCTTAGTGCAATAAACCAGTGCAATGCTCAAGATTCGGGTGTGACCAAAATTACAATAATCGTCGTTTTTATTGTTTTTTTTTGGGGTCATTGAGAGCTTCTATTGGACGTCAAAGACGTCACAACT
This sequence comes from Megaustenia siamemsis, assembly GCA_032433765.1. NCBI lineage: Eukaryota > Metazoa > Mollusca > Gastropoda > Stylommatophora > Ariophantidae > Megaustenia > Megaustenia siamemsis. The sequence continues at coordinate 24,029,981 of JAVIAB010000088.1, forward strand.
AATCGTTCCAAAATTTTAACAATTTCTTAAGGTTAAGGTGAAAAAGATTTGAAAGATAATACAAAAAAAACCGCGAAGATTCAAGTTTTAGAATCAAGAATCTTTGTCAAGATTTTAATTTAAGATTCCCATTGACATGAGTGCTCGGCATCCTGATTGTTGTAGTGCGCCTTTTGGCTAGTTGCCTGCGTCTTCAGCGCTTATATTAGCTAGAGCAGACTGTGCTCTTCCTCAGGTGTAGAAAGGTCTGGCCAATCTTGGTATTCAATCCCTGGTGACTGTTAAGTCCCATCCCTACGACAAGGAGCTGGCCTTTGATGAGGAAAGACACACACGAAGTCATGGAAATACCCATTACACAAAGAGAACTAGAGCTATCAATCATCATCATCATCAACATGTGCCATACCGGTTGGCGTAGGTGATCATGTCCTTCCACAATCTTCTATCTACAGTGTATCGTATCGGTTCTGTTCTTGACTGTTTTCCATGCCATGACACCAAGCCACCCAGTATTTTCTCTCTGTGTCGTCCGCCGCGATCTATCTTTCCTTTTATTTTGCCAGTTGTAACCAAGTATTCCAACTTTCCTCTTCTCGTGATGTGCCCTTAAAAAAATGTTGATTGTTTCTTTCTGATGTGTTTTATGAGCTGCCTTGAGATGAGAGCTGATGTCTCAAGGACAATTACAGATGAAAAGGAAAGTTATTGTTTGGAAAGGGAGTTACCTTCCATAAATCATCAAGTAATCATTCGTTCTCGTTCTGGTGTTGTTTCTCTATTGTTGTTTTTAGCTGAAGTTACTGTATACTGGAATATCCACGAGTTTTTTTTTAAATACTTTATTTAAAAGCATGACCCCAGTTACCTCCTTCTGATGATTTTTAAAAATAAAATGATCAGCTACATTGCTGCATTGAAAAGGTTGCGCTCTCATTGACCACAACGATGTTAGGATGCCATTTTTGCCACCAAGGTTTATGTCTTCTCCCAACTGTAGCTTTTATCTCCGCTGTAAAAATACTCTGCTTAATCTTTTATTCGTCAGAAATAAAAAGAAATGTCATCATCTACTTCTTGCTGTTCCCTGTTTATTTCCTTGAATTCTGCGGACTTCGAGTGAGATGACTGCCAGCATTGAAATTGAAACTAGACAATTATATTTACTGGTACTACCATTGCACATTGGACTGAAGTAAACATAATTCTGGTTATAGTGATAATACCCGTAATTTTAAAAAGTGGAGTGTACGTAATTTTAGTGCTAGAATAGTTCCATAAGGCAAGTAAAATGCCAAACAAGTAAAAAAAAAAAAAAAAAAAAATCCCACGATACCAGCTAAATTGTATAAAAGAAAATAGAATTTTAACTTTAACAGTTAAAATTGACAATCCATGACTACTCATGTGACAGCAAGAATTTACTGGATACTGTCTGATCTCCGGAACAAAAATCGAATACCGAGTCGAATTTAAAAAGTTTATGATTGGCACACAATGAGGCAAAAATATGGTGACTGACACCATTTTCCTCATATACCGAGTAAGGCGTGAAGGGACCTTTACTTCTTTCACAATAAGGACAAATATGGCGACCAACACCATTTTCCTCATAAAGAATAGTAAAGTTAAAATACAAGACGCGAATGGGAGCCGCGGTAGCTCAGTGGTTAGTGAACTGTACTACAAAGGACAAGAGGATTGGTTCGATCCCAGCCGACGGACCCGGTTCACCTAGCCTTTAATGTGTACCGGATTTTTTTCTGGTAAAGTAAAGCGGCACGGGCGTAATACCGACCACATTACTCCAAAAATCATGCGCCGAAGGTCTGTAAAATTTATGGTCACTAACACCATATTCCCTATACGCTACTTGGTGTGACCGGGGGGGGGGGGGGTACTTTACTTTTTTTTACGAGACTTGAATCGGCGTCTTAGCACTCGAGTTTTCTTCCATATGTGCCCGGGCGCTTATACAGGAGTGTTCGGAGACTTCTGGATAGTGTTGCTTCAAGTATCGAAACTTACTATGCGATGCCGTATTCCTCACCTTCCGAGTGTACTACCCTGGTACCCATTTCTGTCAGCGGCTGGGTCGACCGCGGGGGTATTTTTGTTCCAACCACCAGTACAACTCACACTGCTTCCAGTGGGAATCGAACACGGGTTGTCCGAACGTCGGGGGCCTAGTTGGGTGGGTTTCCAACTAGGCTATCGATGCCCACAGTTTCCCCATATCCCTAGCAAGACGTGGAGGGAACCTTTACTGACAGATTCAGACAGCAACCTTTCCCACGCAGATGTCAGTGTCTCGCCCACTCTACTACACAGACGGGGTATATTCTTCTCTACAAATGAGCGATGCTGAAATGATTCTTCCAGAAGTGTCTGAGGGTTGGCTGTGTTAGAGTTCACTTCAGACGTTGTATATTCTTCTCTACAAATGAGCGATGCTGAAATGATTCCTCCAGAAGTGTCTGAGGATTGGCTGTGTTAGAGTTCACTTCAGACGTTGTATATTCTTCTCTACAAATGAGCGATGCTGAAATGATTCTTCCAGAAGTGTCTGAGGGTTGGCTGTGTTAGAGTTTACTTCAGAGCAACGTTGATAAAATGATATTCTTTACATCTTCTTGAGGGAGAATGGGTAGTGTAGAGGTAAAACCTCGGCATCGGAACAGGAAGAGTACGCGTTCGAGTCCCCGCATCCACATGCAGTCGACGTCTTTCACTTCGAATCAATGGTTCATCATGACCTGCCCTTCCTCTGGTCTCTGGTAATGAGATTCGATGTCTAGCCTCTCGGATAACGGCGAAAAACAGGAGGTCCCGTGTGCAGTTGCGCACGTTAAAGAACCCTTAGTAACTAGAGGTCGGAAAGAGTACGCGTAAATTGAAGGCCATTGGTTAAAATTGTTAAGTAAAATCTACTCATGCTGAAGACGGATTTGTCGGGTGAATGGCTTTGTGAAAGACATACATTATCATCATCATCAAGTACCGGGCCTGCAGGCGTAGGTGATCATGTCTCTCCACAACTTTCGATCATGACAGTTATTTATCATTTCTTGTGTTGACCTTCTGCCAAGCCATTCTCTTAAGCTGTCTGATATATTTTCTCTTTGCTTCCTTCTGTCTTTTCGTCTCTCAATTTTCCCAGTTGTTACAATATATTCCAGCTGTTCCCTTCTAATTACATGGCCAAAAATGATGATTGTTTCTTCCTAATGTTGGAAATTAGCTCTCTTTTTGCTTTGGCCTCTTTCAGAACGTTTTCATTACTCTTCTTAGCTGTCCATGGTATTCTCAACATTCTTGTGTAAAACCACATTTGTACAGACTCCAGTGATTTTCTTGTATGTTGTCCTATTGTCCCTGATTCACATCCATACGTTTAGACAGACTCTACATGACATTTAAGAACTCTTGAAGGCTTACGACTTTGCCATAAACAAGCGACACAACGCCATTCTGCGTCCACTTAAAGTGTAAACACTAAGATGAAGAAGTAGATGGTAGTAGTATACAAGGGTCCTTGAATAGCATTTGGCCCGTTAATTAACAAAGATATATAGTAGGTGCGCGGCGCACCTAATGTACCGTAGGTGCAGGGGGAGTTAACCATGCCATTTCGTGTCGGGATGTTGACCTTTAGTCCCGGTGACCCGGAAGTGACGTGTTTATGTCTGGTGTGTGCTGACTTTGGAGTTCTTTATGTACTTGATCGTTAGTGATAGGTTAGTAGATTATACAACATCATTGACAAACAATCAATATAAAACAGAAGACAAAGATATATTTTATTCTTTTATTATCTCAATAGGTGTATAACATACATTGATATTATATAGCATTACAAAAACATTCAGTACATTGAGTCAATATATAGTACATGGATAACATTTATTTATAGATAGGTAGTTGGATGTCTGCTTAGCGTTGTGTCATAAATGAATCATAAGGGGTGAAACTGTTAGAGATTCCTGGTTAGGCTAAGCTGGTAGTGTAAAGAGTTAAATATCTAGAGGCGTAGTCGAGACGTTATCATCAGCTACCTTTCTTTTTATATAGAAATAGGAAAGAGCATTTCTTGTTTGACTGTAGGAAAATATAGAATTATTTAAGACTTTGAAACCTACATTTTTTCCACCCTTGGCCTTTTGCGTGGCGAGAACCTCTAAAAACATATCTTTATCTAATTTGTTGTGTTGCTTGCTTAGCCCTTTACAACTGATTTTATCGTAATCCCCACTGCAATGGTACGTCTTACTACATAAACTAACAAGAGCTGTCCCTTCGTACTCTAGTTTAAAAAGCCCAGGCGTTCGTTTGGTGTACGCTTTAACGCCCTTACAGTTTATACATTCTGTTTTGCTAGTATGTTCATCGCAGCGATGGGTGTATGGAGGTCGCCTAGTGTGTAATAAGGGGTGTATAGGGGTCGTCTAGTGTGTCGTGATGGGTGTATAGAGGGCGGCTAGTGTGTCGTGATGGGTGTACGGAGGTCGTCTAGTGTGTCATATTGGGTGTGTAGAGGGCGTCTAGTGTGCCGTGATGGGTGTACGGAGGTCGTCTAGTGTGTCATATTGGGTGTATAGAGGGCGTTTAGTGTGTCATGATGGTTGTATAGGGGTCGTCTAGTGTGTCATGATGGTTGTATAGGGGTCGTCTAGTGTGTCATGATGGTTGTATAGGGGTCGTCTAGTGTGCCGTGATGGGTCAATGGAGGTCGGCTAGTATGTCGTGATGGGTGTACGGAGGTCGTCTAGTGTGTCATATTGGGTGTATAGAGGGCGTTTAGTGTGTCATGATGGTTGTATAGGGGTCGTCTAGTGTGTCATATTGGGTGTATAGAGGGCGTCTAGTGTGTCATGATGGGTGTATGTAGGTCGTTTAGTGTGTCATATTGGGTGTATAGAGGGCGTTTAGTGTGTCGTGAGGGGTGTATGGAGGTCGTCTACTGTGTCGTGAGGGGTGTATGGAGGTCATCTAGTGTGGTATGTGTGGTGTATGGCGGTGTATATCATACTTTAATCAACCAATAAGAAAAATGAAGGAACATTACATTCAACATTACTTATCTTAACTACTTTACATCAATACAGTTGAATAACGTGTTATCGTTAAGTCTTACCATACTTTAAGAGAAAACATTCAAACTTACAGCGTAAAATATAGTCTCAATCATCTACACCGAATATAACCTGTTATCGATAAGCCTTAACATACGTTAAGAGAAAACAAGCCAACTTACTGTGCAAAAATCCGCTAGTGTGAACAGTAACTTTCCTTGAATCAACCAAACTTATAACGCCGTCTAGTTTAAATATAACCTGGTAAGAAATGAATAAATTAGCCAATCAGCGAGTGACTATGCCAACATCGCTTGATATCGGGATTAACCAATCAGAAAAGAGTATTAACATAGGAGGCGGGGCGAAGAAATGGCTGACAGGTGGATTAACCAATCAGAAAAGCGCGTTAGCCCAAGCGTAGGTAGTGGCTGTCGGGTCAGCAGTGGGGGAAAGAAAGGCGGGGTGGTGGGTTACTTGAACTCGTTTTGACCCCTGAGGCAATTCCAGAAGAGTTCTATGACCTCATTTTGACCGCTGAAGGCTTTAATACCAATGTTTTCCACTTCAACGAACGACATACATAATTAAAGGTGATTACTTCAGCTCTTAGACTTTGGAGTTCCATATCTTTATCACTTGATTGAATGACAGACAACAGTAAAGACGATCATTTCAGGTAAGAAAACTTAGTTCCAAACCCTAAAATTTTGGTTCATACTCACAAAGTTGAACACAAACTCTACAAATTTAGGCCCAAAGTTGTAATTGTTAGACACGAAAGTCGTAAATGTTATATGCAAAGTCCAAAAGTTTGTCAAAAAGACAACCCAAACTCAAAATAGTTAGACACGAAAGGTCAAAAAAGTATATGCAAAGTCCAAAAAGTTACTCCAAAAGACAACTAATATAACACTTTACCCCAAAATTTCGTCTCATAACCAAAAAGTTGAACTCAAAACCCTAAAAATTTAGTCCCAAAGTGATACTAGTTCGACACAAAAGTCGTAAATATTATATACAAAGTCTAAAAGTTTGTCAAAAAGACAACCCAAACTTAAAATAGTTAGACACAAAACCCAACAATTTATAGGCAAAGTCCAAAAAGTTACTCCAAAAGACAACTAATGTAACTCTTAATCCCAAAATTTCGGCTCATATGCACAAAGTTGAACACGAACTCTACAAATTTAGTCCCAAAGTCGTAATTGTTAGACACGAAAGTCGTAAATGTTATATTCAAATCCAAAAGTTTGTTAAAAAGACAACCCAAACTCAAAATAGTTAGAGGCAAAGCTCAAAAATGTATATGCAAAGTCCAAAAAGTTACTCCAAAAGACAACTAATGTAACACTTAACCCCAAAATTTCGTCTCATAACCAAACAGTTGAACTCAAAACCCTAAAAATTTAGTCCCAAAGTGATACTAGTTCGACACAAAAGTCGTAAATGTTATATACAAAGTCCAAAACTTTGTCAAAAAGACAACCCAAACTCAGAATAGTTAGACACAAAACCCAACAATTTATAGGCAAAGTCCAAAAAGTTACTCTAAAAGACAACTAATGTAACACTTAACCCCCAAATTTCGTCTCATAACCAAAAAGTTGAACGCAAAACCCTACAAATTTTGTCTCAAAGTGATACTAGTTCGACACAAAAGTTGAAAAAGTCATATTCAAAGTTCAAAAGATTGTCAAAAACAAAACCCAAACTCAAAATAGTTAGACACGAAAGTCATAAATGTTATATGCAAAGTCCAAAATTTTGTCAAAAAGACAACCCAAACTCAGAATATTTAGACACAAAAGACCAAGTAGTTACATTCAAAGTCCAAAAGTTTGTCAAAAAGACAACCTTAACTCAAAATAGTTAGACACAAAGCCCAACGATTTATATGCAAAGTCCAAAAAGTTACTCCAAAAGACAACTAATATAACAAGCCCTAAAATTTCGTCTCATAACCAAAAAGTTGAACTCAAAACCCTAAAAAGTGTCCACTTATCAACCAAAGTCTTTAATACAGCTGAGAAAACCCTAATAAATAATTACAATTTACTAAAAATGTTGCACTTGATGATAGTTGCGACTGTGTCTAAATCATTATTGAAAATATTCATAGAACTCTAGTAAAAGCCAAACACACTAAAACACCACATTGAAAGAATGAACTTAAAGTTCACGCCCCTGTCACAACTCTGCTAAGAAAAGTACTGCAAAGCATGAAAGTTATGTCCCCTGCTATAACTCTACTAAACGAAAGTATTACCAAACACTTAGGTTACACTCCTACCATAACCCACTAAGAAAAACAAGATTTTGCTTAAAATACCACATTTATGATTGTTACGCCCCTTGTCCCTTTATGAGGGGACGCCCATGAAACTGTTACAAATAGTAAATTTAACCTAGTGGCATACCCCTGATGTTATATTAGACATCCCCATAGCAAAAATTTATTTAAAAGTCACTTTTATGGTGGTTACGCCCCTTGACCCTTTATGAGGGGACGCCCATGAAACTGTTAGAAATAGTAAATTTACACTCTAGGGTTACTCCAAACTTTACATTAGACACCCCCATAGCAAAAATTTGCTTAAAAGTCACTTTCATGGTTGTTACTCCCCTTGAGCCTTTATGAGGGGACGCCCATGAAACTGTTAAAAATAGTAAATTTACACTCTAGGGTTACTCCAAACTTTACATTAAACATCTCCGTATCAAGAATTTACATAAAAACAACTTTTGAAATTACTACCCCCGTACCCATTTTTGGCGGTTACGCCCATGAAACTGTTAAAGATAGTCAATTTAACATCTAGACATACCCCAAACTTTATATTAAGCATCCCCGTATCAAGAATTTACATAAAAACAACTTTTGAAATTACTACCCCTGTACCCATTTTTTGGCGGTTACGCCCATGAAATCGATAAAAAAATTGAAATGTACACTCTAAACTTACCCCAGATGTTGTTTTAGACATCCCCGTAGAAAGAATTTACATAAAAATCACTTTTGAAATTACTACTTCCGTACCCATTTTTGGCGGTTACGCCCATGAAATCGATAAAAAATTGCAAATTTAACACCTAGACATACCCCAAACTTTATAATAAACATCCCCGTATAAAGAATTTCCATAAAAACAACTTTTGAAATTACTACCCCGGTACCCATTTTTGGCGGTTACGCCCATGAAACTGTTAAAAATAGTCAATTTCACATCTAGACATACCCCAAACTTTATATTAAGCATCTCCGTATCAAGAATTTACATAAAAACAACTTTTGAAATTACTACCCCTGTACCCATTTTTGGCGGTTACGCCCATGAAACTGTTAAAAATAGTCAATTTAACATCTAGACATACCCCAAACTTTATATTAAACATCTCCGTATCAAGAATTTACATAAAAACAACTTTTGAAATTACTACCCCTGTACCCATTTTTGGCGGTTACGCCCATGAAACTGTTAAAAATTGAAATTTAACATCTAGACATACTCCAAACTTTATATTAAGCATCCCCGTATCAAGAATTTACATAAAAACAACTTTTGAAATTACTACCCCCATACCCATTTTTGGCGGTTACGCCCATGAAATCGATAAAAAATTGAAATTTAACACCTAGACATACCCCAAACTTTATAATAAACATCCCCGTATAAAGAATTTCCATAAAAACAACTTTTGAAATTACTACCCCGGTACCCATTTTTGGCGGTTACGCCCATGAAACTGTTAAAAATAGTCAATTTAACATCTAGACATACCCCAAACTTTATATTAAACATCTCCGTATCAAGAATTTACATAAAAACAACTTTTGAAATTACTACCCCTGTACCCATTTTTGGCGGTTACGCCCATGAAACTGTTAAAAATTGAAATTTAACATCTAGACATACTCCAAACTTTATATTAAGCATCCCCGTATCAAGAATTTACATAAAAACAACTTTTGAAATTACTACCCCCATACCCATTTTTGGCGGTTACGCCCATGAAATCGATAAAAATTGAAATTTAACCTATTGGTATACCTCAAACATAATATTTGACACGCCCATGTATCAAATTTGCCTGAAAAATCACCAAAAAATTAGTAGTATATATCCAGTGATTGGCCGGGTAGACTCTCATATAAGAAAAAACAAATCTGCCGGTAGACTATTTATATAAGGAATATTCCTGGAGGCAAAAAAAATCTGCCGGTAGACTATTTTTATAAGGAATATTCTGCCGCTGGCGGAAGTTTCCACGGTCCTATCACTAGATATATACTACTAATTTTTTGATGATTTTTCAGGCAAATTTGATACATGGGCGTGTCAAATATTATGTTTGAGGTATACCAATAGGTTAAATTTCAATTTTTATCGATTTCATGGGCGTAACCGCCAAAAATGGGTATGGGGGTAGTAATTTCAAAAGTTGTTTTTATGTAAATTCTTGATACGGGGATGCTTAATATAAAGTTTGGAGTATGTCTAGATGTTAAATTTCAATTTTTAACAGTTTCATGGGCGTAACCGCCAAAAATGGGTACAGGGGTAGTAATTTCAAAAGTTGTTTTTATGTAAATTCTTGATACGGGGATGCTTAATATAAAGTTTGGGGTATGTCTAGATGTTAAATTGACTATCTTTAACAGTTTCATGGGCGTAACCGCCAAAAATGGGTACGGGGGTAGTAATTTCAAAAGTTGTTTTTATGTAAATTCTTGATACGGGGATGCTTAATATAAAGTTTGGGGTATGTCTAGATGTTAAATTGACTATCTTTAACAGTTTCATGGGCGTAACCGCCAAAAATGGGTACGGGGGTAGTAATTTCAAAAGTTGTTTTTATGTAAATTCTTGATACGGTGATGCTTAATATAAAGTTTGGAGCATATCTAGCTGTTAAATTTACTATTTTTAACAGTTTCATGGGCGTCCCCTCATAAAGGCTCAAGGGGAGTAACAACCATAAAAGTGACTTTTAAGCAAATTTTTGCTATGGGGGTGTCTAATGTAAAGTTTGGAGTAACCCTAGAGTGTAAATTTACTATTTCTAACAGTTTCATGGGCGTCCCCTCATAAAGGGTCAAGGGGCGTAACCACCATAAAAGTGACTTTTAAGTAAATTTTTGCTATGGGGATGTCTAATATAACATCAGGGGTATGCCACTAGGTTAAATTTACTATTTGTAACAGTTTCATGGGCGTCCCCTCATAAGGGACAAGGGGCGTAACAATCATAAATGTGGTATTTTAAGCAAAATCTTGTTTTTCTTAGTGGGTTATGGTAGGAGTGTAACCTACGTGTTTGGTAATACTTTCGTTTAGTAGAGTTATAGCAGGGGACATAACTTTCATGCTTTGCAGTACTTTTCTTAGCAGAGTTGTGACAGGGGCGTGAACTTTAAGTTCATTCTTTCAATGTGGTGTTTTAGTGTGTTTGGCTTTTACTAGAGTTCTATGAATATTTTCAATAATGATTTAGACACAGTCGCAACTATCATCAAGTGCAACATTTTAGTAAATTGTAATTATTTATTAGGGTTTTCTCAGCTGTATTAAAGACTTTGGTTGATAAGTGGACACTTTTTAGGGTTTTGAGTTCAACTTTTTGGTTATGAGACGAAATTTTAGGGCTTGTTGTTATATTAGTTGTCTTTTGGAGTAACTTTTTGGACTTTGCATATAAATCGTTGGGCTTTGTGTCTAACTATTTTGAGTTAAGGTTGTCTTTTTGACAAACTTTTGGACTTTGAATGTAACTACTTGGTCTTTTGTGTCTAAATATTCTGAGTTTGGGTTGTCTTTTTGACAAAATTTTGGACTTTGCATATAACATTTATGACTTTCGTGTCTAACTATTTTGAGTTTGGGTTTTGTTTTTGACAATCTTTTGAACTTTGAATATGACTTTTTCAACTTTTGTGTCGAACTAGTATCACTTTGAGACAAAATTTGTAGGGTTTTGCGTTCAACTTTTGGTTATGAGACGAAATTTGGGGGTTAAGTGTTACAATAGTTGTCTTTTAGATTAACTTTTTGGACTTCGCCTATAAATTGTTGGGTTTTGTGTCTAACTATTCTGAGTTTGGGTTGTCTTTTTGACAAAGTTTTGGACTTTGTATATAACATTTACGACTTTTGTGTCGAACTAGTATCACTTTGGGACTAAATTTTTAGGGTTTTGAGTTCAACTGTTTGGTTATGAGACGAAATTTTGGGGTTAAGTGTTATATTAGTTGTCTTTTGGAGTAACTTTTTGGACTTTGCATATACTTTTTTGACCTTTCGTGTCTAACTATTTTGAGTTTGGGTTGTCTTTTTGACAAACTTTTGGACTTTGCATATAACATTTACGACTTTCGTGTCTAACAATTACAACTTTGGGCCTAAATTTGTAGAGTTTGTGTTCAACTTTGTGAGTATGAACCAAAATTTTAGGGTTTGGAACTAAGTTTTCTTACCTGAAATGATCGTCTTTACTGTTGTCTGTCATTCAATCAAGTGATAAAGATATGGAACTCCAAAGTCTAAGAGCTGAAGTAATCACCTTTAATGATGTATGTCGTTCGTTGAAGTGGAAAACATTGGTATTAAAGCCTTCAGCGGTCAAAATGAGGTCATAGAACTCTTCTGGAATTGCCTCAGGGGTCAAAACGAGTTCAAGTAACCCACCACCCCGCCTTTCTTTCCCCCACTGCTGACCCGACAGCCACTACCTACGCTTGGGCTAACGCGCTTTTCTGATTGGTTAATCCACCTGTCAGCCATTTCTTCGCCCCGCCTCCTATGTTAATACTCTTTTCTGATTGGTTAATCCCGATATCAAGCGATGTTGGCATAGTCACTCGCTGATTGGCTAATTTATTCATTTCTTACCAGGTTATATTTAAACTAGACGGCGTTATAAGTTTGGTTGATTCAAGGAAAGTTACTGTTCACACTAGCGGATTTTTGCACAGTAAGTTGGCTTGTTTTCTCTTAACGTATGTTAAGGCTTATCGATAACAGGTTATATTCGGTGTAGATGATTGAGACTATATTTTACGCTGTAAGTTTGAATGTTTTCTCTTAAAGTATGGTAAGACTTAACGATAACACGTTATTCAACTGTATTGATGTAAAGTAGTTAAGATAAGTAATGTTGAATGTAATGTTCCTTCATTTTTCTTATTGGTTGATTAAAGTATGATATACACCGCCATACACCACACATACCACACTAGATGACCTCCATACACCCCTCACGACACAGTAGACGACCTCCATACACCCCTCACGACACACTAAACGCCCTCTATACACCCAATATGACACACTAAACGACCTACATACACCCATCATGACACACTAGACGCCCTCTATACACCCAATATGACACACTAGACGACCCCTATACAACCATCATGACACACTAAACGCCCTCTATACACCCAATATGACACACTAGACGACCTCCGTACACCCATCACGACATACTAGCCGACCTCCATTGACCCATCACGGCACACTAGACGACCCCTATACAACCATCATGACACACTAGACGACCCCTATACAACCATCATGACACACTAGACGACCCCTATACAACCATCATGACACACTAAACGCCCTCTATACACCCAATATGACACACTAGACGACCTCCGTACACCCATCACGGCACACTAGACGCCCTCTACACACCCAATATGACACACTAGACGACCTCCGTACACCCATCACGACACACTAGCCGCCCTCTATACACCCATCACGACACACTAGACGACCCCTATATACCCCTTATTACACACTAGGCGACCTCCATACACCCATCGCTGCGATGAACATACTAGCAAAACAGAATGTATAAACTGTAAGGGCGTTAAAGCGTACACCAAACGAACGCCTGGGCTTTTTAAACTAGAGTACGAAGGGACAGCTCTTGTTAGTTTATGTAGTAAGACGTACCATTGCAGTGGGGATTACGATAAAATCAGTTGTAAAGGGCTAAGCAAGCAACACAACAAATTAGATAAAGATATGTTTTTAGAGGTTCTCGCCACGCAAAAGGCCAAGGGTGGAAAAAATGTAGGTTTCAAAGTCTTAAATAATTCTATATTTCCTACAGTCAAACAAGAAATGCTCTTTCCTATTTCTATATAAAAAGAAAGGTAGCTGATGATAACGTCTCGACTACGCCTCTAGATATTTAACTCTTTACACTACCAGCTTAGCCTAACCAGGAATCTCTAACAGTTTCACCCCTTATGATTCATTTATGACACAACGCTAAGCAGACATCCAACTACCTATCTATAAATAAATGTTATCCATGTACTATATATTGACTCAATGTACTGAATGTTTTTGTAATGCTATATAATATCAATGTATGTTATACACCTATTGAGATAATAAAAGAATAAAATATATCTTTGTCTTCTGTTTTATATTGATTGTTTGTCAATGATGTTGTATAATCTACTAACCTATCACTAACGATCAAGTACATAAAGAACTCCAAAGTCAGCACACACCAGACATAAACACGTCACTTCCGGGTCACCGGGACTAAAGGTCAACATCCCGACACGAAATGGCATGGTTAACTCCCCCTGCACCTACGGTACATTAGGTGCGCCGCGCACCTACTATATATCTTTGTTAATTTACGGGCCAAATGTTATACATTGGACCCTTGTATACTACTGATGGTCTTCAAGCTTGACATGACCAGATGATACATGGATTAGAGGGGGAAAGTGTCAGTGTTAAAGAAGCTCACCTGCTTAAAGTTTGTGAGTTCTTTGTCGCAAACCAAACTGGCAACTCTGTCTCAACAACATCACAGACTGGATGAACGAAATTTCTGTCAAAATTCAAGGGAAAACATATGAACACCGAGTCCAATTTTAATATAAAGATTTATACGAATTCCGATTTGTATGAGCAGATGGACTTTCTACTACCAGTGCTCCATTGTATTGTACATCATCTGCCTTTTCTTGAAGTGTATCACTAAGCTAGCGAAGAAAGCTTGAGTTTTAGTGATCGGTGAGCGACAATGTCAGCCGTCCTGCAACTTGCGGAACGCGCTTTATAAATATATAATTGAATCATTAATTACAAAAAAAATATTTAAACAATTTATAATTTCCTTGTCTTAATAATTTATGACAGCAATTTATAATTGCTGACTTTAGCTTTTGCTAATTCTCTTTTTTTTCCATACACGATTTTTTCCTGAAGATTTAAATTAAAATGGGCATCGTAAACAATTGAAGGTTCTCGAACAAGGGAACCAAATGTGTGCACGGGGAATAATGCAGACTATATTTTCATAATTTGATAAGGACTGCAGAGCTCCGCATTGTGGCGTATATATATATATATATATATATATATATATATATATATATATATATATATTAGGAAGAGTGTCTACGTTTATAAGATGGAATCGGAAAATGACTGAAACACCTGGGAAACATTCCTAATTTTAGTAAGGGAAACATGTACCTAGTTTTATCACGCGTTATAGGATCCTAATATTTGTACTTAGAAAAAGACTACTAATTTTAACTCACGTAAGAAGTTCCTAATATTTGTACATAGAAAAGACACATAATTTTAACACGCGTGGGAGGTTCATAATACTTGTGCTTTATAAAGGCTTATAATTTTAACACGCGTTAAAGGTTCCTAATATTTATACTTAAAAACAAGACTCATAATTTTAACACGCGTGAGAGGTTTCTAGTATTTGTACTTAGAAAAGACACATAATTTCAACATCCAAGAGAGCTTCTAATTTTGGCACTGCAACCTATCCATTACTGGCTTGGGTACGTCGTTTGCACATGTAATGTATTTTTATTTTAAGAATCTCTGAGAACTCCTCTTATTTACACAGGTTAATGGAATAAATCAACCACACAACACAGACACCTACTTATAGCACAACAAAGAAGTAATATTGTTGGCACCATGTAGGTGGCACTAGATTTGGCACCATCTTTTCTACTAAAAAATTTGTTATATAAAAAGTAGACAGTTCAATAGTGCAAGTTACGAGCTGTCACAAACTCGTTCAAGAACGAAACAAACCATTGACGCGTTAAAACTTAATAGTTTATTTCCCTTATAATTTGCTCAACGTTCCGGCGAGATACTTTGTGAATGAATACTTCACTGTTAAAGTTCATATTTCGAAGATTTGATTGAGAATTGCACTGCAAGGAAGTTCTGCTTGGAGCAGTAAGTAAATGCTTTCTACAGTTTGTCGTCTGTTAAAGATAAATATAAAGTACGTGTCTGGAACCGGCGTCTTAGCACTCGAGTTTTCACCAATATGAGCTTGGTTGCCTATCCAGAAGTGTTCGGAGACATCTGGATAGTGTCGCTTCAAGCATCGAAACTCAAGATTCGAGACGCATTCCACACCTTCCGAAGGTACTACTTTGGTACCTATTTCTGCACGCGGAGGGTCGACCGCAGGGGTAATTTTCTTTTTTTTTTTTTCCAACCACGAGTGTAGCTCACACTGCTTCCAGCGGGAATCGTCCACTGTTTGTCCGAACGTCGGTAGTCCAATCGACATGTATTCTACTGTGCTTTCCTTGATGAATTTATTCTGATGTTGAATTTGCTCTGTTCAATACACACGATCTGTGTCTGAATGTTTTTTTTTTTTTTGTAGTCTCAATATGCGCCTGTTCGCTGAATTGTGTCATTATTTTTTAATAATGTGAGAAGTAAACATACTCTTATATTTTAGCATTGAAGTGGCCACAGACATCTGCAACGACATATACCATACAGGATATATATCAAATGAACTAAAAACATCAACCTTCATTGCATTGCCTATAATGAATAGTGCAACTGAATGCAGGGATTTTAGAAAAATAAACCTAATGAGCCATAAAACAAGAATCTGCTTAAAAGTTATACGAGGAAAGACTCAGAAAAAATCAGTATGGAAGTAGAAGAAAACAATTTGAATGTAGGACGAACAGTGTGACAAAAGAAGCTATATTCTGCAAGAGAACATTAATCAAAAAGTATACAGAAGTAAACAAACAAATATATGCCTACCTCATAGACTACACCAAAGCTTTTGATAGAATACAACATAAACAACTTATACTTATAGACCGCCTAAAAGATATACATCTAGATGACACAGACATACGGGTAATATGTAATTTAAACTGTGAGCAAACAGCAATAATAAAATTTAACAAAGAGAACTCTGCACCTAATGATATAAAAAGAGGAGTAAGACAGGGATGCATCTTATCACCAAGCTTGTTCAATCTATACAATGAGCAAATCTTTAAAAACATCACAGAGATGCCAAGTCTAAACATTAATGAAAATATAATAAATAACCTAAAGTATGCTGATGATACTGTATTACTTGCAGAAAATCCTAAAGATCTACAACAATTACATAATGAAATAAACATGACAAGTAAAAAATATGGATTAGATATGAATATAAAAAAGACTAAAACTATGATCATAAACAAAGATAATATTCAATACCTACAAGTGGATATCAAAATTGAATGAATAGACCTGGAGACAGTTCAAAACTACAACTACCTTGGACATACTATAACCAGTGATGGAAAATGTAAAAGTGAAATAAACAAAAGAATAGGTATGGCAAAACGTAAATTTAATGTCACAAAAAATATACTAACAACAAAACAAATAACACCAGGGCTAAAACTAAGAATAGCAAAATGTTATATCTTATTAACATTTCTGTATAATGCAGAAACATGGACATTATACAAGAAAACAGAACAGAAATGTAAGGCTTTGAAGTGTGGATTTATAGAAGAATATGAAAAATTTAATTGAAAAAAAGACAAACGATGAAGTCTTAAAACAACTAAAAATTCAACTTCTTCTAATCGCTTTTAATATAAAATAGAAGAGCTTTTAATATAAAATAGAAGAGCTTTTAATATAAAATAGAAGAGCTTTTAATATAAAATAGAAGAGCTTTTAATATAAAATAGAAGAAGCGTGTGTACTTTCTCTTCTTGGAATGATACACATGAGAAAATCAACTAAAGTATCGGTGAGAAACAACTGATGCTTGTATTTTTCTATAAGCAACAGCCCGTGTTTTCTATAAGAAACAGCCCGTGTTTTCTATAAGAAACAGCCCGTTTTTCTATAAGAAACAGCCCGTGTTTTCTATAAACAACAGGCCGTTTTACCTTGATTGAGATCAAGTCAGGCCACCCTAATTTCGATAACAACAATTCAAGATGAGCGTCTTTAGAAGCTGAGTCAAACCTGAATCTGTGTGGGCTCAAAAATAAAATGTTGACACATCTGGTAAACGAAATCAGTCCTTTTATGTTAGTTTGTGAGCACGCTAACCACTCGTCCTACACGGTGTCGAAGTTGTGGTGATGTAGATAGATAAATAGCTGCATAGTAATCATTTAGTTGTAAATGTAACTGTATTTATGAATATCGTTGTATTCATTATAAAGATAAATGATCAATGGAAATAATCGCCATCAACAACAATAAAGAAAAAAAATAAAACGGAATATCAGAGACGTTAAGGAACATAACAATAGGAGATGCCAACAGAAAAGCAAAATACATTAAACTATATCTCCCCTACTACGCTGAAAGGCAAATAACGAAGAGAAAATAGTCTTTGTATAAATATATTTGTCTTCTTGTTCTGCTTCCTCTTCCTTTCCTCGCCTTTCAGCGTCGAGGGGAGATATATAATTTGCGACCTTTGCTATTTTGTTCTCCTCTGCTGATTTTATGTTTCCTAGTGCTTCTAATATTCCGTCGACTCATATTTTTCGTGGTCGACCCTTGGGTCTGGTGCTTTCGCAACATTTGTTGAATATATTTGTGGGATTTCTCAGTTGTTTCATTAGCAGTTTATTGAGAACAGTTCAAGAGCTTAATCATTTTTTCCTGTATAAAAATAATGTTAATGTAATTACCTAAAAACATATTTATTTTGTATTTAAAAACAAAAACAACTAAAACAACAAAAGACGAATGCACTTTACCACTACACAAACCAAGTTCGTACTAGGACAAACAATGACAAATGTATCAAACAACGATCGCATCACGTACAAATTTGAGATCAAGCGCGTCTCAGTTCCCAAACTGCCGCAGAGGGTATGCTCACATCACTGAGCACAATAAAACTAAATATTTGGAGAAAGTCTTAACAAAATACACACAGGACTATTAGGCTAATGTTGATGTCAGTCCACCAAGACAAGAATATTTCAGACAACCCCATTTAGGAAAGACTGTTAATAGTGCATGATACAACCGCAGGTAGGAAAAACTGTCAATACTGCCTGATACAACCCCGTGTAGGAAAGACTGTTAATAGTGCCTGATACAACCCCGTGTAAGAAAGACTGTTAATGGTGCCTGATACAACCCGTGTAAGAAAGACTGTTAATGGTGCCTGATACAACCCCGTGTAAGAAAGACTGTTAATAGTGGCTAATACAACCCCGTGTAGGAAAGGCTGTTAATACTACCTGATACAACCCCGTGTAGGAAAGACCGTTAATGGTGCCTGATACAACCCCGTGTAAGAAAGACTGTTAATAGTGCCTAATACAACCCCGTGTAAGAAAGACTGTTAATAGTGCCTAATGCAACCACGTGTAAGAAAGACTGTTAATAGTGCCTAATACAACCACGTGTAAGAAAGACTGTTAATAGTGCCTAATACAACTCCATGTAATAAAGGCTGTTAATGGTGCCTGATACAACCCCGTGTAAGAAAGACTGTTAATAGTGCCTGATACAACCCCGTGTAAGAAAAACTGTTAATACTGGCTAATACAACCCCGTGTAGGAAAGGCTGTTAATGGTGCCTGATACAACCCCGTGTAAGAAAGACTGTTAATAGTGCCTGATACAACCCCGTGTAAGAAAGACTGTTAATAGTGCCTAATACAACCACGTGTAAGAAAGACTGTTAATACTGGCTAATACAACCCCGTGTAGGAAAGGCTGTTAATGGTGCCTGATACAACCCCGTGTTAGAAAGACCGTTAATACTGGCTAATACAACCCCGTGTAGGAAAGGCTGTTAATGGTGCCTGATACAACCCCGTGTAAGAAAGACTGTTAATACTGGCTAATACAACCCCGTGTAAGAAAGACTGTTAATACTGGCTAATACAACCCCGTGTAAGAAAGACTGTTAATACTGGCTAATACAACCCCGTGTAAGAAAGACTGTTAATACTGGCTAATACAACCCCGTGTAGGAAAGGCTGTTAATGGTGCCTGATACAACCCCGTGTAAGAAAGACCGTTAATACTGGCTAATACAACCCCGTGTTAGAAAGACCGTTATACTGGCTAATACAACCCCGTGTAAGAAAGACTGTTAATAGTGCCTGATACAACCCCGTGTAAGAAAGACCATTAATAGTGCCTGATACAACCCCGTGTAAGAAAGACTGTTAATAGTGCCTAATACAACCCCGTGTAAGAAAGACTGTTAATAGTGCCTAATAAAACCCCGTGTAAGAAAGACTGTTAATAGTGCCTGATACAACCCCGTGTAAGAAAGACCGTTAATAGTGCCTAATACAACCCCGTGTAAGAAAGACTGTTAATAGTGGCTAATACAACCCCGTGTAAGAAAGACTGTTAATATTGCCTAATACAACCCCGTGTAAGAAAGACTGTTAATAGTGCCTAATACAACCCCGTGTAAGAAAGACCGTTAATAGTGCCTGATACAACCCCGTGTAAGAAAGACTGTTAATAGTGCCTAATACAACCCCGTGTAAGAAAGACCGTTAATAGTGCCTGATACAACCCCGTGTAAGAAAGACCGTTATACTGGCTAATACAACCCCGTGTAAGAAAGACTGTTAATAGTGCCTAATACAACCCCGTGTAAGAAAGACTGTTAATAGTGCCTAATACAACCCCGTGTAAGAAAGACCGTTAATAGTGCCTAATACAACCCCGTGTAAGAAAGACTGTTAATAGTGCCTAATACAACCCCGTGTAAGAAAGACCGTTAATAGTGCCTGATACAACCCCGTGTAAGAAAGACCGTTATACTGGCTAATACAACCCCGTGTAAGAAAGACTGTTAATAGTGCCTAATACAACCCCGTGTAAGAAAGACTGTTAATAGTGCCTAATACAACCCGTGTAAGAAAGACTGTTAATAGTGCCTAATACAACCCCGTGTAAGAAAGACTGTTAATAGTGCCTAATACAACCCCGTGTAAGAAAGACTGTTAATAGTGCCTGATACAACCACGTGTAAGAAAGACTGTTAATAGTGCCTAATACAACCACGTGTAAGAAAGACTGTTAATAGTGCCTAATACAACTCCATGTAAGAAAGACCGTTAATAGTGCCTAATACAACCCCGTGTAAGAAAGACTGTTAATAGTGCCTGATACAACCACGTGTAAGAAAGACTGTTAATAGTGCCTAATACAACCCGTGTAAGAAAGACTGTTAATAGTGCCTAATACAACCCCGTGTAAGAAAGACTGTTAATAGTGCCTAATACAACCCCGTGTAAGAAAGACCGTTATACTGGCTAATACAACCCCGTGTAAGAAAGACTGTTAATAGTGCCTAATACAACTCCATGTAAGAAAGACTGTTAATAGTGCCTAATACAACCCCGTGTAAGAAAGACCGTTATACTGGCTAATACAACCCCGTGTAAGAAAGACTGTTAATAGTGCCTAATACAACCCCGTTTAAGAAAGACTGTTAATAGTGCCTAATACAACCCCGTGTAAGAAAGACTGTTAATAGTGCCTAATACAACCCCGTGTAAGAAAGACTGTTAATAGTGGCTAATACAACCCCGTGTAAGAAAGAATGTTAATACTGGCTAATACAACCCCGTGTAAGAAAGACTGTTAATACTGGCTAATACAACCCCGTGTAAGAAAGACTGTTAATACTGGCTAATACAACCCCGTGTAGGAAAGGCTGTTAATGGTGCCTGATACAACCCCGTGTAAGAAATACCGTTAATACTGGCTAATACAACCCCGTGTTAGAAAGACCGTTAATACTGGCTAATACAACCCCGTGTAAGAAAGACTGTTAATAGTGCCTGATACAACCCCGTGTAAGAAAGACCATTAATAGTGCCTGATACAACCCCGTGTAAGAAAGACTGTTAATAGTGCCTAATACAACCCCGTGTAAGAAAGACTGTTAATAGTGCCTGATACAACCCCGTGTAAGAAAGACCGTTAATAGTGCCTAATACAACCCCGTGTAAGAAAGACTGTTAATAGTGGCTAATACAACCCCGTGTAAGAAAGACTGTTAATATTGCCTAATACAACCCCGTGTAAGAAAGACTGTTAATAGTGCCTAATACAACACCGTGTAAGAAAGACTGTTAATAGTGCCTAATACAACCCCGTGTAAGAAAGACTGTTAATAGTGCCTAATACAACCCCGTGTAAGAAAGACTGTTAATAGTGCCTGATACAACCACGTGTAAGAAAGACTGTTAATAGTGCCTAATACAACCACGTGTAAGAAAGACTGTTAATAGTGCCTAATACAACTCCATGTAAGAAAGACCGTTAATAGTGCCTAATACAACCCCGTGTAAGAAAGACTGTTAATAGTGCCTGATACAACCACGTGTAAGAAAGACTGTTAATAGTGCCTAATACAACCCCGTGTAAGAAAGACTGTTAATAGTGCCTAATACAACCCCGTGTAAGAAAGACTGTTAATAGTGCCTAATACAACCCCGTGTAAGAAAGACCGTTATACTGGCTAATACAACCCCGTGTAAGAAAGACTGTTAATAGTGCCTAATACAACTCCATGTAAGAAAGACTGTTAATAGTGCCTAATACAACCCCGTGTAAGAAAGACCGTTATACTGGCTAATACAACCCCGTGTAAGAAAGACTGTTAATAGTGCCTAATACAACCCCGTGTAAGAAAGACTGTTAATAGTGCCTGATACAACCCCGTGTAAGAAAGACCGTTAACACTGGCTAATACAACCCCGTGTAAGAAAGACCGTTAATACTGGCTAATACAACCCCGTGTAAGAAAGATTGTTAATAGTGCCTAATACAACCCCGTGTAAGAAAGACTGTTAATAGTGCCTAATACAACCCCGTGTAAGAAAGACTGTTAATAGTGCCTAATACAACCCCGTGTAAGAAAGACCGTTAATACTGGCTAATACAACCCCGTGTAAGAAAGACTGTTAATAGTGCCTAATACAACCCCATGTAAGAAAGACCGTTAACACTGGCTAATACAACCCCGTGTATGAAAGACCGTTAATACTGGCTAATACAACCCCGTGTAAGAAAGACTGTTAATAGTGCCTAATACAACCCCGTGTAAGAAAGACTGTTAATAGTGCCTAATACAACCCCGTGTAAGAAAGACTGTTAATAGTGCCTAATACAACCCGTGTAAGAAAGACTGTTAATGGTGCCTGATACAACCCCGTGTAAGAAAGACCGTTAACACTGGCTAATACAACCTCGTGTAAGAAAGACCGTTAATACTGGCTAATACAACCCCGTGTAAGAAAGACTGTTAATAGTGCCTAATACAACCCCGTGTAAGAAAGACTGTTAATAGTGCCTAATACAACCCCGTGTAAGAAAGACCGTTAATACTGGCTAATACAACCCTGTGTAAGAAAGACTGTTAATAGTGCCTAATACAACCCGTGTAAGAAAGACTGTTAATAGTGCCTAATACAACCCCGTGTAAGAAAGACTGTTAATAGTGCCTAATACAACCCCGTGTAAGAAAGACTGTTAATAGTGCCTGATACAACCCCATGTAAGAAAGACCGTTAATACTGGCTAATACAACTCCGTGTAAGAAAGACTGTTAATAGTGCCTAATACAACTCCGTGTAAGAAAGACCGTTAATACTGGCTAATACAACTCCGTGTAAGAAAGACTGTTAATAGTGCCTAATACAACTCCGTGTAAGAAAGACTGTTAATAGTGCCTAATACAACTCCGTGTAAGAAAGACCGTTAATACTGGCTAATACAACCCCGTGTAAGAAAGACTGTTAATAGTGCCTAATACAACTCCGTGTAAGAAAGACTGTTAATAGTGCCTAATACAACCCCGTGTAAGAAAGACCGTTAATAGTGCCTAATACAACTCCGTGTAAGAAAGACTGTTAATAGTGCCTAATACAACCCCGTGTAAGAAAGACCGTTAATACTGGCTAATACAACCCTGTGTAAGAAAGACTGTTAATAGTGCCTAATACAACCCCGTGTAAGAAAGACTGTTAATAGTGCCTAATACAACCCCGTGTAAGAAAGACTGTTAATAGTGCCTAATACAACCCCGTGTAAGAAAGACTGTTAATAGTGCCTGATACAACCCCATGTAAGAAAGACCGTTAATACTGGCTAATACAACTCCGTGTAAGAAAGACTGTTAATAGTGCCTAATACAACTCCGTGTAAGAAAGACCGTTAATACTGGCTAATACAACTCCGTGTAAGAAAGACTGTTAATAGTGCCTAATACAACTCCGTGTAAGAAAGACTGTTAATAGTGCCTAATACAACTCCGTGTAAGAAAGACCGTTAATACTGGCTAATACAACCCCGTGTAAGAAAGACTGTTAATAGTGCCTAATACAACTCCGTGTAAGAAAGACTGTTAATAGTGCCTAATACAACCCCGTGTAAGAAAGACCGTTAATAGTGCCTAATACAACTCCGTGTAAGAAAGACTGTTAATAGTGCCTAATACAACCCCGTTAAGAAAGACCGTTAATAGTGCCTAATACAACTCCGTGTAAGAAAGACCGTTAATAGTGGCTAATACAACCCCGTGTAAGAAAGACTGTTAATAGTGGCTAATACAACCCCGTGTAAGAAAGACTGTTAATAGTGGCTAATACAACCCCGTGTAAGAAAGACTGTTAATAGTGCCTAATACAACCCCGTGTAAGAAAGACTGTTAATAGTGGCTAATACAACCCCGTGTAAGAAAGACTGTTAATAGTGGCTAATACAACCCCGTGTAAGAAAGACTGTTAATAGTGCCTAATACAACCCCGTGTAAGAAAGACTGTTAATAGTGGCTAATACAACCCCGTGTAAGAAAGACTGTTAATAGTGCCTAATACAACCCCGTGTAAGAAAGACTGTTAATAGTGCCTAATACAACCCCGTGTAAGAAAGACTGTTAATAGTGGCTAATACAACCCCGTGTAAGAAAGACTGTTAATAGTGCCTAATACAACTCCGTGTAAGAAAGACCGTTAATAGTGCCTAATACAACTCCGTGTAAGAAAGACTGTTAATAGTGCCTAATACAACTCCGTGTAAGAAAGACCGTTAATACTGGCTAATACAACCCCGTGTAAGAAAGACCGTTAATACTGGCTAATACAACCCCGTGTAAGAAAGACCGTTAATACTGGCTAATACAACCCCGTGTAAGAAAGACTGTTAATAGTGCCTAATACAACCCCGTGTAAGAAAGACCGTTAATAGTGCCTAATACAACCCCGTGTAAGAAAGACTGTTAATAGTGCCTAATACAGCCCCGTGTAAGAAAGACCGTTAATAGTGCCTAATACAACCCCGTGTAAGAAAGGCTGTTAATAGTGCCTAATACAACCCCATGTAATAAAGACTGTTAATAGTTCCTAATACAACCACGTGTAAGAAAGGCTAGTCCGTTCATAATCGTTTGCCGAGATGTTATGATTTATAATTCAAAAAGTTCTTGATGATTTCACATGATTTTTGGCATACGGTGTTAAAATGTCCATGTCACGAGAACATATGTGTTACTCGATGTCTAGCTATAACGGTTTTCTTAAAGCGGCGAATTCCTTTGATCTTTGCCCATTTAACTATTATTTTGACCCTAATCAAAATGTTTTACAGTAATCTAGTGCAACGATGACCCATAGGCGTGTCCATAAAATTTTACTTGGTGGCAAGTATACAAATTTTAAATTATATATAGAACTTTTGTTCGTAGAGTCAATTTGATATAGTTCCATGCTCTTGGTGTGAGTTTCCCAAATGTTGTCGCTGCCTTTCAAATACGTACATTTAGTTCCTCATCTAAGGAAAGTGTGGCTTTAATAGTGGATCCAAGATAGCTGAACTTCTGTACCGACTCAAGCAGGCTTCCATTCAAAGTAATGGTTGTTGGTTTGCTTATAACATATTTTTGATTGCTTGGGTGGTCTTGAACAATAAACTGTTTAACAAATCAACTAGGAAATTTTGCAAATCAAACTATTTATCTGTAGACTTAATCAGAGTAATGATCATTCAGAATCAGACGAGTCAAATAGGTCGATTACTGCTTTCGGCTGAACAAACAACAAACCATCCTTTTTCCAATATTCCTCTTCTTGTCGTAACACATGATCCTCACATTTTACCCAGTAGTCTTTATTTATATTTGATAGAGCCTGATTTGTAAGTGTCTCAACATCGCATAATTTGAAAGTTTTATTTGTATATGCTACGTGTCCTTTAACTTTTGCCCAAACTAGTTCTATAGGATTTAAGTGTGCATGATATTGAGGTAGTCTCAACCATCTATGGCCATGTTCTTGTATAAATCTTTATAACAATGTTATGCTCAGTAAAATATTTTGCCTTTATATTCATTCTCACATAGACTTGCAGAAGATAATATGGATAGTGCCGCCTCCTTTCTGTAAATATTGAGATTTGCCTCTGAATTATGACTCGAACTCGAGTCTACGGCCGTGATTTTGACGTCACATAATTTCCGGTTTCGGCTAAAATGTCATTTTGTGCTAAACGGGAAATTTCATATGTAACATTTCTTTATAAAAATTTATAGTGGAAACATAACTATTTTAGGACGGTGCGCATTCAGCCGTGAAGGTCATGCCTATATGTTAAAGAATCAGCTGTAAGATGTAAGCATCTACATAATCCCGCCGGTGTTTATAATATCGATTAACTTTTTTTTAATATAGGTTAAATAAGGCATCTTTGAAACTGGATCACATTTCTTTGATAAAAAAATATTTTTATAGCGACATTAGTATTCTAAACCTAACTTCAAAAGATCAATGCAAATGAACAATAAGTTTTTGAAAAAAATAAATTAATGTCTAGGCAAACGAATCTGAACGGACTATAGAAGCGTATCTACATAGTGCCTAATTGTGGGTGTTGTTCGTTATGTGTATTTGCAAACATGAATTCAATTGGTTACAATTAGTGTGGCCGTATTTCTCAATGATTTTGTCAACATGGTACACCTTTTTCTTATTCGTATTCTTCACAAGTTGTAACAATTCGGGTTTTAAATATGTGTCGTCAAATTTGACATTTTCATTCGCAAGCCATGTCCTAATTTGCTCTTTTGTATTTGATGCAGTAGGCACTTTGTCCCATCTTGAATTCCCTAAGGAAGTGCTGATATAGTAAAACAGTAACCTTTTGCATAGTTATAAATTTGCATTTCAAACTCATTGTAATTTAGATATAAATGTTGGTATTTAAAGTCAACAAATTGTCTACTGAGTCTTCACAAAATTAATAAAGATACGCCTTCACTTAGGTAATTAATGCCCAGGCCGCGGTGCGTCATGTCGTTCAATAACAATTCAGTTTTGTGCACGGGATTTTCCTGAACTTAGTGTTTCTGCAATAGCCAAACTATTTTACGTGAACGACCGCAACAAATTAATGTATATATCCTAAAATGGTGTCAAATTCGAACAGGGTGAATTTAATATAGCCTAAAGAAGAAAACTTTTAAACTAGATCAAATTTCTCAGAGCAAAAAATATTTCTATAACGACATCAATATTATAAGATTACATGCAAAAGTTGAAAGCAAAATAACAAACGGTTATCACGTAAAGCTAATTCAAGTGTGGTTATGAATTTCTGAACGGACTATAATAGTGCCTTCCTAGGAGAGATAACTATGGCTACAAATAACTGCTGCTCTTTGGAGGAAAATCAGTGACAACGAATGACAAATAAAGCAATTTAGAACACCTGGGCGCAGGTGTATACACTAGATCGACACATTTTTACACAAATGTTTATTTGATAGAACAGAAAGAAGCAGTTATAGTTTGATAAAACAGAAAGAAGCAGTTATAGTTTGATAAAACAGAAAGAAACAATTATAGTTTGATAAAACAGAAAGAAGCAGTTATAGTTTGATAGAACAGAAAGAAGCAGTTATAGTTTGATAGAACAGAAAGAAGCAGTTATAGTTTGATAAAACAGAAAGAAGCAGTTATAGTTTGATAAAACAGAAAGAAGCAGTTATAGTTTGATAGAACAGAAAGAAGCAGTTATGGTTTGATAGAACAGAAAGAAGCAATTATAGTTTGATAAAACAGAAAGAAGCAGTTATGGTTTGATAGAACAGAAAGAAGCAGTTATAGTTTGATAAAACAGAAAGAAGCAATTATAGTTTGATAGAACAGAAAGAAGCAGTTATAGTTTGATAAAACAGAAAGAAGCAGTTATAGTTTGATAGAACAGAAAGAAGCAGTTATAGTTTGATAGAACAGAAAGAAGCAGTTATAGTTTGATAGAACAGAAAGAAGCAGTTATAGTTTGATAAAACAGAAAGAAGCAATTATAGTTTGATAGAACAGAAAGAAGCAGTTATAGTTTGATAAAACAGAAAGAAGCAATTATAGTTTGATAAAACAGAAAGAAGCAGTTATAGTTTGATAGAACAGAAAGAAGCAGTTATAGTTTGATAGAACAGAAAGAAGCAATTATAGTTTGATCAAACTTTTCTCAACCAAATTGTTCTATAGCTTTCTTAATCTGTCCTTTATATATATATATATATATTCCCCATTTCTTAAATCTCTATCTCTCTCATCAATGTAATTTTCTTTTATTAAGTTAAGAAAGTTGGTGCCCGATGGAATAACTCCTGCCCTTCCTGGACGCTGGTTCGAAATACAGCAGGGTCGAAAGTTTATGACTATTGTTACTTTTATATCAGAGTTTTAAAAAAAATCTTCTGACCTGACACCTCGTGGCGACTGCATTGAGCATGCAGCCTTTATTCTTCAGCTTCATAGACAACCCTTAACACACTGTCATAATGTTAAAAGGCTCTTACATTATTTTATTTGTGTTCTTTTTTAAACTTTACTTTTTCAGACCTTAATTCATAATGATCAATTCAGTTTGCTTGTATTCAAATATTTAATCTCTAACTTTAATTGTGAACTGTTTAATTTCAACATTTCGTCGCGTCATTTTTCTAGCTGTCCACTCTAGACACGTGGAATACCTTAAAGATGCGCCATCAATTTTCCCTGACAAGTTTGCGGTAATTAAGCCCTTGATTAAGTCCCCTAAAGCTAATTAAAAGAGCAATTAATTTCTAGAGAAAAGCTAAAAAGAACAATTAGGACGTCAATAACTTGTCCATCTTTAAGAAACCAACACTAGAGCACATGAATGTGGGTTTGAAGTACGTTCTGAACACGACTTTGACACGGCGTGACAGTTTTGTCCGGGACAAATATTCGCCCAAATTTTCTCCTCAAATGTGGAGGCGTGTCTTGGACATCATGCCAGGGGCGGATTTATGGGAAATCATGAAGCGATATTTTAGAAGTTGTTTTCAGGTTCCCGCTGACTCATATAAACTAGACGAGGCTGCACATGTTTTGTTATTACTTTTTTAACGAGTTCTCTTCTCCTTCACTGCTTACAGCAAAATAATATCCACATAAACGTTAATTTCTTATTAATTTTTTCCACACACGATCTCATAAACTAATTTTTTGCATGCATTTTTTCTGCTGTTAATTTCTTTATATGGCCATATCACCTAACAGCTAAGGTTGGCGAGACATACGGACTTGAAGGTTAATGAAGGTTCATCACATAGACTTGTGTACTGTTAAGAGGTCAATTGGAGGGCTGTAGATATGACGTTCATATGTTTATTTTACGTTCAATTACCAATATTGCCTTTCAGCGTCGAGGGAAAATGGAGCATTCGGGTGAATGCTCAGTATGTAGCGTGTCTATTGCATACACTCATCGTGTAGATTTCTGCTGTTTCATTAATCTGTAGTTTTCCTATCACATTTTCTCCTTTAAAAACTCCTGGAGTTTTAAAACATGTTGGACGCTCATGTTACGTCCTGGTTCCTCGGTTTGCATTTTCTTAATGTCGCTCAGCATTGGTATAACCCCCAACTATACATTAGATTACAATTCATGATTCTGCCTCTTTTGTCCCATTCAGCATACTTATTTAGCATTTAATTTCCATTGTGACGATTTCTTTCTTTCTTTCTTTCTTTCTTTCTTTCATTCATTCATTTTTTCTTTCTTTATCTATTTATTTCTTGGTTGATAATGACAAAGTTTAACTGACATAGGTAGCAGTGTGTTGGGATGAAGCCATTCATAAACCAAGCCGTGAGTAGTTGTTATCTCTCTAAAGCTCTCCATCTTATGCGCTGTAAAATAGTTCTACTGTTCTCTTTTCCCAAGGACACGCAGTCCAACGATCCAGCATCTTTTCCATTGGTCTACCTCTATCCCTCCTACCTTCTGTTTTTCCCGTTGTAATTAAGTATTCCAAGCTGCCTTTTGTGTGCCCTACGTGTTCTACAAAATCTGGACTTCCTATTTGTGTTACAATCTTCCCTTTGACAAATCTGCCTTTTAAAGTATCTCCTCTTTATCTTTTAGATTTTTTTGCACGGGATGAATACTCTTATTTAGTTATCTTTCTGCATTTTATTTTAATGCTTGTTTTGACATATTCTTTTAGCCATTTGCCAAACCACTTGGTTTAGTTTGCAATATCTCTGGTTAATTTATGTTTAGAATTCGCTACTAGATGACATTTACTAAGAATGACTTAAAGTTATCGCTTGCTGTAATATTTCTTTTAATTCTCAGTAGAGACGTGTGTTTATTTTTCTTTCTCTATCGCGACTTGCGATTTGACTTTGCAGATTTGCATAATATCTTTACACAATTACTGATAATTGTGAATGTTTCTGCCGTTAGCATATTCTGGGTAGTAGGATCCTAGACTATCCTATAAGACATAAGGGAGATCAGCTTTAATTGTCCAATCCAGAGGTAAGTATTTCTTATGTTGAGCTCCGAGAAATCATCCGTTGGGACAAGGCAAAGAATGTGGGTGCTGCTGTAACGCTGGTGAGAAAGGAACAAGGTGAACACATTCCACAATGAGTAATTTATATGAAAGAACCAATAAAAAAACGACGACGTTTCGGTATTACATAGGACCTTCCTCAGAAATATAGACAGAAAACCAGACGGAGACAGAGAACAAAAAAAACGAAATTTTTTAATCACCAGTTATGTGACTGGTCAATAATCGCCGTGTGCAATTTCGTGATACCAAGCACATCAACAATATGTTGTGTCAGTGATCATTGATAAATATGGCCTCTCATAGTCTCCAATTACATCAACAATATGTCGTGTCAGTGATCATTGATAAATATGGCCTCTCATAGTCTCCAATTACATCAACAATATGTCGTGTCAGTGATCATTGATAAATATGGCCTCTCATAGTCTCCAATTACATCAACAATATGTCGTGTCAGTGATCATTGATAAATATGGCCTCTCATAGTCTCCAATTACATCAACAATATGTCGTGTCAGTGATCATTGATAAATATGGCCTCTCATAGTCTCCAATTACATCATCAATATGTCGTGTCAGTGATCATTGATAAATATGGCCTCTCATAGTCTCCGGTTTACATCAACAAGACAAGAGCGGAGTCCTTTGTTTCCCAAGACGAAACTGCGACAGACTTTTCGTGTCTGGTAATCGTCACCTCCCATCCCGGTGTAACAGAGAAGCATAACAGTGTGGTCCTCATGGACACCAGCAGCAACAACACAGAGTAAACATAGTTGTGTCTTGGTGATATGTTAAAAGTCTTGCTAATTCTTTCAGTTCTCAAACATAACTTATGTATAACTCTTTTTTCGTACATTAAAACTAATTATAAGAGACCCTTTAACGTATATTTTTTTTCAACATTTGAGACTAATATTTGTTATTGTTGTTGTTGATGAGTTCGCCAGCTTTCATCTCTGACGAAGTCCCTAGAAACTGAATTTTGCGTCTTAATCGATTTTTCCCTGGCAGCCGTGTGCACAGGGTCCCTCAACGCACAGGCAGATAACTCCTACTTCGGAGGTGCTCATGTTTTTTTTTCCGTCGATGAGTAACTGACGTTTCAAGCCGGGTATCACTGCTGAGATCAGGGGTCGTTGTCGCAGAGAGAAATCATAAATAAAAATCCCAACCGGTGTAGCCGAGATTTGGACCTACACCCTCTCTGTCTCGAGGCCGGTGTCTTGCCTCGAGACCAGCAAGT
This sequence comes from Megaustenia siamemsis, assembly GCA_032433765.1. NCBI lineage: Eukaryota > Metazoa > Mollusca > Gastropoda > Stylommatophora > Ariophantidae > Megaustenia > Megaustenia siamemsis. The sequence goes on from JAVIAB010000088.1 coordinate 24,061,490, forward strand.
CCCCCATGGACTGGGAATATGAGAAAACTGCAACAAGGAACACTTTTCATGCATCAATGGTTCCTGCCGCCTATCCACCATATACCCTGAAGTTCACGTCCTCCTGAAAATGATGATCGTCATATTTTTTTTTTTTTTGTATAGCGCTTAATGATGTTAGGTCATCGTTGTTGACTCCAATTCCGAACATATAAACACACAGTTAGTCATCAGATTATCCCCGTCGCACATCAAACAGACCGTAAGTTTAGCGTACAGCCGGTCAAGGGATTTACGATGAGCCATTACGATGACGTAGCACGCATAACAATGTCGTACTCACAGCAATGACGTGCCCTTTAGATTCTTGATTACTCTAGTGAATGCAGCCAACGACGAAGAAAACACAGTGCAAATTCCCTAAAGAGATAAAACTGCGGCCGACGAAGCATTTAACATTAATGAGTAACATGTAAATAACTTGCGTCAAGGAATTCCAACAACGGCCATGAACAGCACCAATGTAACGTAAAGCGCAGATCAAGTCTAGATGGTGGAAGGTCGCATTCACAACACTTGATTTTTAAAAAGGGACTGTTGCCGGCGTACGACTTAGCTTTAGCGGCGCAGATGCAATAAGCAGATCATCATTTTAACTTTAACGTAGAAAAGTGTAACGGAGAACCGAAATTAATCAGACCCCGAATGCACTTTCTGCAGCGATCGTGAGGACGTGGACTAGTTCCGCCATCTTGGAGACCAGCTAGTCATATATCAGACAAATATTTGATTAATTGACATCAGAAAATGTTAAAGTTATCACATTTTGAAATATATTTATTTTACTTAACATTAAGGAACTGAAATATTAACAGTATACAAATTGACAAGGATAGAATATTAATATTATTGTTCAGTATCACAAAGCTGAACCACTCCAACAAAATATCAATCCCATGAATGAGTTTGATGTAGTTTACTCGCTACATCTTTGTTTTTACATGTAACCTCATATTTTGGGGTTGAAACTAAAATGTTACTTTTGAGATTACAACAAGCAGCCGTATCCATGTTGAGACACGACAACCTGTCTAGGTTTTCATTTCATTGACGATTTAATTATATAACCAAATTATACATTTTATGTTCTGTTCTGAATCTGAGCACATGGAATCATGTTAAGCCTAAAAAATAATGATTTACCACCATGTCTTGTGGTCTATGGGGATTCCATGATAGAAAATCTATTTTTGTTAATAAAGCCACAAATTTGTTTCCGTTTAGTTCACAGATCTTCTTCATTGCACTACTGGCAACACCATAGTGCTTAGAAAACAAATCTCCAAAGCAACTTCCCAAGGATGAAGAATTCCCGCCACACACTAGCCAAAGTATCGAAGAAGGCTTCAGCTTAGATGCACGAACTCTGTAGTACCGGGGAAGACCTTGTTCTCAATCTCCATAGTCGCCTCTTACAACAGGTATGATAGATGGCAAAAGCTATTTTTTTCCTTCTCCTGACCATCGACAAGGTCTCGGTAGACACACGAACAGCACAATGTGTGTGTTCAGCATCACACCAGTTCGCCATACTTTCCCAGTAGAAATATCAGGTACCCGTTTTAAAAGACTGGATGCACCCCGAGGTGTGCTCGTTGGAAAAATCGAACTCAGGAACCTTCTGATACGTATCGATGCTCTAACCACTCCGCCATGCCTCATGCACGATACAAATTATCCGGCATTCCAAAAACAGCAAATAAATAAATATAGAGGAGATAGGCGCATATATATAAATATAGAGGAGATAGGCGCACATATATAACTATAGAGGAGATAGGTGCACATATATAAATATAGAGGAGATAGGCGCACATATATAAATATAGAGGAGATAGGCGCACATATATAAATATAGAGGAGATAGGCGCACATATATAAATATAGAGGAGATAGGCGCACATATATAAATATAGAGGAGATAGGTGCACATATATAAATATAGAGGATATAGGCGCACATATATAAATATCGTGCGGGACAGCGACTAAAGCTGGAAAAACTTATAAAAAAATAAATGTAAAATTGTTATTACTTCTTTCTAATATCTCCTTGTCATTTTCAGTCCCTTTTTGCTGACTGAATGTCCAAACTATTGTGTATATCGATGACAAATATTGTTGCACAGGCACAAGATACAACATCAATATCAATATAAAAAAAGAAGTCACGAATAAAGCAATAAAGGAATAGAACATGAACATAACTATAGAAGGTAGGCATCTAAAACAAGTAGAGGAATTTAAATACTTAGGAAGTCTAGTGACAAACGACAATTCCCAAGCAGCAGAGATAGACTCAAGATGCAACAAAGCTTGTCAAATCATTGGACAGTTATCACCACTATTGTCCAACAAGGAAATAACTCTAAAGACAAAACAGACACTCTACAACACAATCTTCATCCCAACGTTGTGCCAGTCCTGAACCCTAGATGAAAGAACAATAAACAAAATAACCTCTGCTGAGACGAAGTGTGTTAGACGAATGACAGGAAATAGCTTGTGAGACAAGATCAGGAATGAAGAACTGAGAAAAAAGCTAAGAATAACAACACCCGCCATAGAATATGTAAAGAAACAACAGTTAAAATGGTTTGGCCACGTGACAAGGCAGAGTAATAAAAACACAACACAACGAACCTTCAATAAACATTGCGAGAACACCAGATCCAGGGGCAGACCACGGAAAAGATGGATTGAAGGTATGTTAGAAGCACTAAGAAACAAATAGAAGCAAACAGAAGAGCAAACGAAAACAAATTATATCTCCCTTATATAATATAATTATATTTAATGAAGGTAAAATGTAACTGTTCCCCTGTTAGCGAACATTGATTTGAAGAGAGCGTTTTATTGTTTCTCGACGCTGTAAGGTAACAGACATGGGAGTAAGTATAGTAAACGATAATTGTTATTTCATGTTTCTTTTAAAAAGTTTATTTGCAGTTTAAAAAAGAAACTAGTAGCATAACAAGAATGAGTGTTTTAATTGAACGACCGCTACAACTGATTTATTTTTTAGGAGACTTGTGCGTAATATGTTTACTCGTTTTAAAAGAATGTTCAATCACAGATATTAAGCTTTTATTATATTGTTTATGTACAGAGGTGGCACATAATTGATAACATACCTATTTTATTTACTTTGTGGCACTTCGTTGTGTTGTTTGACTCTTACATTGTCCTTATCGTCATATTTACTATTGAATAGATTATTTCTGAGTATGTCCCAGCCTCCTTTGTCTTACAGTGTATGTTTTCGAAATTGTTAATATAGACAATTTAAATGGACAAATTTTAAATACTATAAGGAATAAATAATAAAAGATCAAACAAAACCTGTTAATTTTTATTTTGTTCTTTCTCGATTTGACTTACAGCAAATTTTAAACGGTAACTGGTGGATTGTTGTGCATGTCGAAATAGACTTCACTCATCAAAATACATAACAAGCAATAAGAATCTGCAGCAAACAGTAGTAAGTAAAAGGTAACTTTAGAATTGATATATTAAGGTGTCCTCATGAAATCGGGTGAAAGAGAAGAAAATAAGAACACAATCAAGAAGTTACGAAAAATTATATTCAGTGTTTTCCTATTGCAATAAATAAAATAGACCCAAGATGAAGTTCCTCATAAAACAGGACGCTGTTCATTATCATATACGACGATGTTTATCATCATACAGGATGTTGTTCGTCATCATAGACGATGATGTTCATTATCATAGACGATGCTGTTCATTATCATAGACGATGCTGTTCATTATCATAGACGAGGCTGTTCATTATCATAGACGATGATGTTCATTATCATAGACGATGATGTTCATTATCATAGACGATGATGTTCATTATCACAGACGACGTTGTTCATTATTATAGACGACTTTGTTTATTATCACAGACGACGTTGTTCATAATTATGGACGACTTTGTTTATTATCATAGATGACGTTGTTCATAATTATGGACGACTTTGTTTCTTATCATAGACGACGTTGTTCATAATTATGGACGACTTTGTTTATTATCACAGACGACGTTGTTCATTATTATAGACGACTTTGTTTATTATCACAGACGACGTTGTTCATAATTATGGACGACTTTGTTTCTTATCATAGACGACGTTGTTCATAATTATGGACGACTTTGTTTATTATCATAGATGGCGTTGTTCATAATTATGGACGACTTTGTTTATTATCATAGACGACGTTGTTCATAATTATGGACGACTTTGTTTATTATCCCAGACGACGTTGTTCATAATTATAGACGACTTTGTTTATTATCATAGACGACGTTGTTCATTATCATAAACGATGCTGTTTCTCATCAATTGCGACAAGTGGAAACAAATAAATAAAAACCTGAGGAATAAAAGAATGGAATAAAATCACGTGGTTATGATTAAAGTTGAAAGTCTAGTCATGGATAGAAAAACATGAACCAGCTGTTTTATTTTTTTTAATGAGGTTGGGGGGAGGGGGGATAAAGGGAAAACATAACTTACGGGATAGTATCACATGGTTTAATTTTCAGACTTTCTAAGGAATTTAATTCTAATGAAAAGAAATATAGTAGCTCTTCTAAACCAAAAGTTTAAAATAATGAAGCATTTTAGTCTTGCCCAGCGAGTGACTGATTTCGAAAATAGGTCAGTTTGTGCCACGGTGACCTTGAACGTGTTGCATATCATTGGCTGATTTAAACATTTTGAGATTTTTTTTATTACTTCAGGATTTCGCAACTAATCTATAGTGTGGAGGTGTACCACGACGTTTAATGATACTTTACTGCTAAAATCCGCTCAAAGTGTGGAAATGTCCGGATTTGTCTGTACATTTTTGGAGTCGTACATTGGAATATAGGAAAATACAATAAATAGTTCTTGTACTGGAGCTTGATAGGTCACGTGGTCATAGGTGATGGTTCATTGTGAGATCTGTCATTTATGGGTCTCCGTGAGATGGTTGAAGAACAAGCTGGCGGATAAATGATGATACTAGATAGTGTGTTCGGCGTGATGCTGATTTAGGGCACTTTGTCATATCTGACCACATACTGAAGATATTTCGTTGTTACTTGTATAAACCTTCTCTTCTTTTGCTGCACTCCATCTTATACCATCTCATATGTGGAGGAAGGTACACAGTTCTATTTCTGTCTCATCTCTTTCTTTTTTTCTTTCTTTCTTTGTTTCTTCTTTCTTTCTCTCTCTTTCTCTCTCTCTCTCTCTCTTTCTTTCTTTATTTATTTCTATCTCTCTCTTTCTTTCTTCCTTTCTTTCATTCCTTCTTTCTTGCTTTTTTATCTTTTCTTCTTTTTTACTTCTATCCCTCTCTCTTTCTTCATTGGTTATTGGTTATGGATAACAATAACCAATAACCTCTTCTCCAGGTGAACACATCATTATATTTTTGCTTTACAAAAGACCAAAACGTTTGTAGCTATCAACATATTCTTGAACAACGGTCACGGAAAAAAAAATAGAGAAGATGACCTAAGGCTGATATCAACTAGAAAGAGTATTTTGATCTTACTGAAGGAAGAGACAAGATCACTGAACAAAAATTCTTAAACTTCCCATAATTCATAAAAAAAATATAGGCCAGCACTCCAATTTTACCGTCGACTTCAATCTACCAATCTCTGTGGAGGCACTCTATATATACACGAGAGCAGCACAGTTGTCTGTGAACACACTGTCCAAACTGTAACCAATTAAGCAGTAACGTGAGCTATCTTTGTGCAAGCTGAAAATAAATTCGGTGATTTGGGATTTCGCGATCACAACAAGCACTAAATAATTGATAAGTTGTCATTTACAAACCGTCTGAGCCATAGATGTTGACTTGTATCTAATGTTTTTTGGACTTTTGCAAAGTGAGTGCAACGCTAAAAATGTTTGAGATAGCATAAGTGAGATGTAGAAAGCAGTTCAGACGAGAATATTTCCTTTATGGGTAAATTTAGAAATATATTTATCTGTCCAAAGCACTCAGAGAAGTGTTGGTTCAAAACTATGGTTTGCAAGCACTGACTAATTCTGAAGTGGAAAAAAGTAGTCCCTCGGTTTGTATGTCATATCCATATAGCGAAAATGTCAAGGTCAAACATAAGGCTCAAGTGACATCTAGCTGCGTCTTATATAACTTACTCTTGGCATTAAAGCTAACCTTGCCCCAATTTTTGCTCTCCAAACAATGAGCCTGTACAAGGTGGTGTACAGTCATAATAATATGCCGTTTTGATGTCGGAGGGTTTAAACCAAAAAAAAGTGCGATCTAGCCAGAGATATAACGAAATAAACAAACAATTTGCGAAAAAAGAAACAGACTAAATCCATTCCTAAGAGATGATGTATCTTCACATGTCCGCCCGTTTCCCTCTTTTATTGATATTATAAATTCGTTAGTCGCTATTACCGATCACATTGCTATATATAAAGCGACAAATGTTAAATTTTTTAATGTGGTCAATTTGACTCGAATCGACATCTTTGGAGTTTGTCCAGACTCTCAAAATGGTTACCAAAGATTCTCAATGGAATATCTGGCCTGACACTGGCAATATCATCCATTAATACTGTAACGTGTCTGTCTGTCTGTCTGTCTGTCTCTTTGTCTGTGTGTCTTTCTGTGTGTGTTTTCCAATGAGTGACATATCACATTCCCAAGATAGTAAGCCGGTACAATTAGTAGTAGTGGTCATCATACTCATGTGCCATACCGGTGGGCGTAAGCGATCACGTCTTTCCCCAATATTTTAATATCTTCTCTATCTGTCGTCCGCATTCTTTATTTCCCTGCATTTTGCCAGTTGTAGTCAAGTATTCCAATTGTCCTCTTCTCATTATGTGCCTGAAAAATGTTGATTGTTTCTTTTTAATGTTTTTAGGAGCCACTTGTTTGTGTTGACCTCCTTGCCTTGAGAATGCCCCCATTGGTCGTTTTAGCTGTCCAGGGAATATTCATCATTCTTCTTCTGAGGAATCCCATCTCTGTGGCCTCTAATCGTCTTTTCATTTGTTTGGCTACTGTCCATGATTCGTTTCCATAGGTCAGAATTGGTTCTATATAGCACCGATGAACTTTCTCACTTCTCTTGACATAGACTGTTGCATAAAACGTTGTTTGATTTTTTAAAATCCTTTTTTGGCCAGAGCTGTTCTGTTTTTATTTCTGTGGTGCATCTTCCATCTGATGTTATTATTATGCCCAAGTATTTGACGCGTTGCACTTGTTTCAGATTTGTCCTGTTTATTTCTATGCTGCATGATGGTGATGATTGTTTCTTTGACATGACCATTATTTCTGTTTTCTTACAATTCAGACTAGGATTTTTCTTGAAGCTTTCTTTTACTATTATGTCTGTCATTTCTTGTAATTTATTATTCATCTCTGCTATTAAGACTGTATCATCCGTATATTGCAAATTGTTTATGTTATGACCGTTGACTTAAATTTATTTTTTGTCTAATCTTGATCTCAAAATATTTTCGTTGCCAAATGAGAACAAATCTGACGACAGAACACAGGCTTGTCTAACTCCTTGTTTTATATATTGGAACTGTCCTGTTTGGTTGCTAATTCTAAATACTGTTGTTTGTTGCCAGTACATGTTATTAATACTAAAAGTTCAATTAGTTTATAAGGAAACCCACAGTAAGCAAACATTTGTGACAAAGCGATACTGGCAACCTCGTTTTGGTATTGCTGCAGTGATGTCCGTCAGTTTTAGCGCGGTAGTGACAACTCCAATGTTTGATTTCTAAATGGAATTATCTGGTCTCAAGGTCTTTCATTGAACGCCGTGTTTCAACTTGCGACAATAAAACTTAAGTACTTCAAGTTTAATCAAGGACACAGCTCAATAGATCAAGATGGAACGAAGATCAATAATCAACTTCTAAAATAGAAACAGTTTAGATAGAGTATAATTGTAAACTTCCTCCGGGGAACAGACATTAGGAATACATTGACAGAATCCACTAACAGAAACTATTGTAATTTGTGTCCTTTTGTTTGCTTATCTACTAAAAATTTAGAAATATAAAGTGCCAGAATTACCCAGGACAAAATTATTTTGTAAATCTTTGTTTAAAATATGTTTGTAATTCAAATGTATGATAATGTTTATTCAGGACAAGACCATTTATGATATATGTCTTCTTCTTATTATTTGTTTTCTTTTGATTGCTATTCTTGATTGCTATTGTTGATTGCTATTGTTGATTGCTATTGTTGATTGCTATTGTTGATTGCTATTGTTGATTGCTATTGTTGATTGCTATTGTTCATTATTGTGGTTGTTTTCCCCAAGCTCAATCATCACCTATTGTAATCGACCGTGTTGATATCAAGACCATTTTTAATTTGTCGTTGATTTCGTCGCTGCACGTCGGCGATCTGCCGAGGATGGTCTAGACCCACGTGCACTCACTCAGTCGTAAGGCCCAGAACCCATTTCCACGTTAAAGACTGGCCAGTCGCAGTCATACGCCTGTTCAGCACGTGGATACACCTTGAGCTTGGTATATTCCGCCGGAAAATCCTCATTCAGAATCACAAAACTTGAAATCTACATTTTCAGCCAAACCGGCGAAAAGAGTGGCTCCACCCAGTAAAATAATCCATCCGAGAAATTTCACTTATAATGAACACAAAGTGAAAATACCATCCTTCGCTGAACCATACCGCTTAATTCGTGGAATAATACCGCCATCTTGTGAAACACCGGAAGCAGAATGTACAACTAACACCGAACTGAAGTAGTCCGTTGCTGGACCCTGCGGGACTTTCTGACTAGGGGATCTGAGAACTTATGGACGCGTTCGCAGTGCAATGATGATGACCCGCAAATAGCTCATGACCATCTCTAATACAAATACAACATTCATTGTCATCACTAATATAGCTACAATTACTATTACTATGACCATTACTACTACTACTACTTTCACTATCACTCTTGCAAAAAATATTACTATTATCATATCACTGCAACTATTATTAACTACTACCGATATACTTACTACTAGCACATTAGTAATACTGCTACTACTGCTATTGCAGCTTATACCACTCTAACAGCTTCTGCTATTTTACTTTTATTTCTTTTCCTCCTTTCAGCGTCGATGGGAGATATAGTTTGCGATCTTTTGCCTCTCTGTTCGATTCTGCTGCTGTTATTATTCCTAATGTTTTCTAATATTCTATCAATCCATAAATTTTTAGATCGACCCTAGGGTCTGGTGTTCTCGCAAAGTTGGTGGCCAAGGTATTTTGCCTGTTCCTTTATGAATTCAATGACATAAGTTGTTGCTAGTTTTTTCTCAGTTTTTCATTTCTAATCTTATCTCTTAGACTGTTTTCTACTATTTTGAACTAATTACAACCGCCATTGCTGTTACAATTACTATTAATTCCTCTTTCCGTACTTATACTATTACAACAACACAAGGATCGGTTACTACAACACTAGGATCGGTTACTACAACACTAGGATCGGTTACTACAACACTAGGATCGGTTAGTACAACACTAGGATCGGTTACAACACTAGGATCGGTTACTACAACACTAGGATCGGTTACTACAATACTAGGATCGGTTACAACACTAGGATCAGTTACTACAACACTAGGATCGGTTACTACAACACTAGGATCGGTTACTACAACACTAGGATCAGTTACTACAACACTAGGATCGGTTACTACAACACTAGGATCGGTTACTACAATACTAGGATCGGTCACTACAACACTAGGATCGGTTACTATAACACTAGGATCGGTTACTACAACAATAGGATCGGTTACTACAATACTAGGATCGGTTACTACAACACTAGGATCGGTTACTACAACACTAGGATCGGTTACTACAACACTAGGATCGGTTACTACAACACTAGGATCGGTTACTACAACACTAGGATCGGTCACTACAACACTAGAATCAGTTACTACAACACTAGGATCGGTTACTACAACACTAGGATCGGTTACTACAACACTAGGATCGGTTACTACAACACTAGGATCGGTTACTACAACAGTTACTATTGGTAAAACTTTTCCTGGAACTACACCTCGTAACTTCTGATCTTACTCTAGCAGCAATTAATATTACATTTATAATAACTACTTCTGCTACTACTACAACTACTACTATTATTACTTCTACTTCTACTACTACTATTATTACTTCTACTTCTACTACTGCTATTATTTTCTTCTACTACTACTACCTCTACGAATGCTACCATTAACCTTCTACTGCAGCTACTACTCCTATTCCTGCTACTACTACCACTACTACTACTACTACTACTACTACTACTCATTATAAAGTACCGGGCCTGCTGGCGTAGGTGATCATGTCTCACCACAACTTTCGATCTCCACAGTTATTAATCATTTCTGTTGTTGACCTCCTACCAAACCATTCTCTTAAGCTTTCTGGTATCTTTTCTTTTCGTTTCCGTCTATCTCTTCATCCCTCTACTTTCACAGTTGTCTCAATATATTCCAGCTGTTTCCTTCTCATTACATGCCCCCCCCCCCCCACCCAAAATAAAAAATAAATAAAACATAAGAAAAGATAAATTAGACTTAAACTATGGATTACTACAAATATGGGCACGCCACTTGTCACGTTTACAAATGATATTACGCCAATTGCCCAGCTTATTACAACCATTTTATAACCAAATTATCTCTTTACAAAACATGAGAAAGGTCCAGCATTTTGCAATTCCCACGGTACTTTCGACCTCGACAGTTATTTATCATTTCTGTTGTTGACCTTTAGCCATGCCATTCTCTTAAGCTGTCTGGTTTCTTTTCTCTTTGCTTCCCTCTATCTCTTCGTCCCTCAATTTTCCCACTTGTTGCAATATATTCCAGCTGTTCTCTTCTCATTACATGGCCAAAAAATTATGATTGTTTCTTCTTAATATTGGAAAATAGCTCTCTTTTTGCTTTGATCTCTTTCAGAACGTTTTCATTACTCTTAAAAGTTGTCCATGGTATTCTCAACATTCTTCTGTAAAACCACATTTCTACAGCCTCCAGTGATTTTCTTGTCTGCTGTCCTATTGTCCATGATTATTCACATCCACATGTTAAGACTGACTCTACATAACATTTAAGAATTATTTTCGATATCCATTAAGTTGGGTAAAACAACAAAACGACATCGATATAGGAAGGACCTGTTATCTTGGACTAGCAGGTTCACTAACCACAGTTCTATTGCAGTTCTTGTCCTTCTTGAAAGGAGCGATAACTGTAAGTAAAAAGTTGAAAGAAGTGAAACGAAATACAGGAAAGAGTTATGCCATCCCTAGTGGTAAAATACCATGAAGGTCGTCCGTGAAAAATATTTAAAATTCTAGAAATCACGTGACACACGAAATCGTGCTAATTTATGTAAGCTCAAGGAGCCTTTAATGTGCTATGATCAGACGCCATCAGCGGCTTAATCGGCCCCTAGTGTAAAGAAACTGTTTGAAAATACATCTGCATCTCTATGCTGTGAGAGTTTAATGAGTTGGCTTATCTCTTTCTATTCAATTTATGTGTCTGCGACTTAATAAGCATATTCTTTATTTCTTTTTGTGTCGCTTAAACTTACAGCGCTTTTCTTAATGGAATCGAATTAATCAGATTGCTTGTTCCAAATTCGTTTTCTGCTAGAGATTACAATTTCTTTCCATTTCAGTGTTTGGTTTATATATATGTTGGTAAGATTTTGTTGTAATTACGTAGCAAAGATTAATATGGTTTCCCTGTCATGATAAATAATTGTTTAAAAAACATGAATATGAATGAACAAGAGACAAACTAAAATAACATTCTCATAAATGGAAACTTTCAGAAGCGACAGATCAACAAATAATATCAGGGGAACGTGTATGTTTACAACACTCGGACAATTCACTAATAATCAACAACAGAAGAACAGTATAAAGCCCAAAGCAGGATCAAACCCGGACTCATCAACACAGCGCCGTGCCATGAGAAACCTGCGCCAGAACACACCGTCAACCAAGCAACCCAAACAAGTTGCTGTCACTACAATGTCCTCAACGCATGTGTTATCCGTACTACATCAAAGGGTTATGAACACAACTCAGGAACAAATTGTATATTTGTATTTTCCTAATAAGACAAGTATATCTCGGATAGAGAAGGACTGAATGCTTGCGTTGCAGACAAAAAGTTCTACAACAAAAAAGCACGAAGAGTTTTATGAATGAACAATAAATTTGATATTAATTTAATACAATAATAACATAGCAGGAGAAAAAGCTGCTTTAGGTATCACTGATCACGCAACAAGAGTAAGAGCTGTCGTGGATAATACTGATTGGATAGCAAGATCTGTCTTAAATAATTCTACGTAAATAAGAAATAATAAGAACTGTCATAGAAAAGGTCGATAAAACCAGAGAAACAAGAACTGTCCTGAGTAACCGACGCTAAAAAAAAAAAAAATGAGCGGAACTGGAATAAAAGATGGACAGGAAATTAACGAAGAGAGTCTTGTCTGTTTTCTTCATTGACTGACATGCAGGAAAGATTTGCTGAAACGACTACGGCGTTTCACTTGCGTCACGCGCGTGTCTGCTAATTTACGTGTAGCTCGAATACATTGAAGATTGTTTGTTCTGGCTTCCGAGCGAGTGCACCAAGAGCCTGTTTGTATTGAACAAATTGATGGCTGAGACAGAGGATTAACTGAGACTAGATGGCTCCACGAGTGAAAGTTAAACAACAATATTTGAACTCCATATTAGCACACCTTTCATGTGTTCAAATAGGAAAAGTAGATGTTTCTACCATTTTATATGTTTAAAACGATTTTAACGCACTCATTACGGGAAGATTCCAGGAAAGATGGAGTTGGATATTTTTGTTATCATCATGAAGCAATATCGAGGCATGGCGCTCATTTCCTTCTAGGGACGAGAGGAACGTATGTACTGAGGGTTGTCAAAAATTAGAGTTAGCAAACAAGAGCTGACAAATACCTTATTCTACCTTTACGTTGGAATACATGTAATAGATTCGAACATCGTCCTTTTGTTGTGTTCACATCCAGGGTAAAGTAAAAAGTAATGTACACCCGTCACGCCAAGTGGCGTATAAGGAAATATGGTGTTAGTGACCCTATATTTTACAGACCTTCAGCAAATGATTTTTGGGGTAATGTGGTCGGTATTACGCCCGTGCTGCTTTACTTTCCCAGAAAAAAAATCCGGTATCCATTTAAGGCTGGGTGAAAACGGAAGCCGTCGGTTGGAATCGAACCCTATCCCTTGTCCTTTGTAGTCCAGTTCACTAACCACTGAGCTCTCGCGGCTGCCCTCACATCCAGGGGGGTAGAAATATTTGTGGCATCCAGTCACCTAGTTGTCCGGTTCCACTCAAAGTAGAAGACAATTTCCGCCTCATATAATGGCTCGTGTTTCCTCATCTAGCCAAAGGTCCTGTTTGAAGATGAACGGAAAGTGCCTCACCATAAGTTAACAAAATCTAATATTTGGTATAAAATACCTGAAAAAGTACCTCACCATATTTTAGCAAAATCGAATAGTTTTCGAATAAAGTACTTAAAAAGACATCACCTCAGTGTAAGATAAAGACAAGTGGAACAATATTAAAACAGGTGAATGAATTTAAATATTTGGGAACTTTGTTAACCTCAGACGGAAGATGTACAAAAGAGGTGAGATGCAGAATGGCTCAGGCCAAAGCAGCTTTCCAAAAAATGAGGAAAATACTATGCAATCCATTTTTGACAATAGAAACAAGAAAAAGAGTTCTTAAATGTTACGTAGAGCCAGTCTTAAAATATGGATGCGAATCATGGACAATAGGACAACAGACAAGAAAATCGCTGGAGTCTGTAGAAATGTGGTTTTACAGAAGAATGTTGAGAGTACCATGGACAGCTAAGAAGAGAAATGAAGATGTTCTGAGAGAGGTAAAAGCAAAAAGAGAGCTAATTTCCAATATTAGGAAGAAACAATCATCATTTTTTGGCCATGTAATGAGAAGAGAACAAATGGAATATATTGTAACAACTGGAAAAATTGAGGGACGAAGAGATAGAGTGAAGCAAAGAGAGAAAATAGCAGACAGCTTAAGAGAATCGCTTGGCAGAAGGTCAACAACAGAAATGATAAATAGCTGCCGAAAACGAAAGTTGTGCAGAGACATGATACCTACGCCAGTAGGCCCGGTACTTGATGATGATGCTGATGACTTAAAAAAGTACCACACCATAAGGTAGTAAGATATAATTTTTTTTTTTTAAAGTACCTAAAAAGTGCCTCACTTGAAGTTAGCAAAATCTAATAAACTGACCAAATCTAACAATATTGTTAAAGCACCTAAAATATACTTCACCATAACCTGGTCAAATCTAGATTCTTTTTTTTTGTTTTTGTGAAGTTCCTACACAGGGATATCTCATTTGACCTTGTGAGTAGTGACTGTAGGGTCAGGTAAATCTTGCTCCAAGAAAGTGCAGTAAAGTAAGTACAGAGCCCCGTCACGTCAAGTAGGCTACACGGGAATATTGTGTTAGTGACTGATTTTACAGACCTTCGGCACATGATTTTTGGAACAACATGGTCGGTATTACGCCCGTGCCGCTTTACTTTCCCAGAAAAAAATCCAGTGCCCATTTAAGGCTGGGTTAACACGGAAGCCATCGATCAGGATAGAACCCGACCTCTTGTTCTATGTAGTCCAATCCAAGAAAGTGCAGTAGTCAAGTAGAATGTAGTCCAATCCAAGAAAGTGCAGTAGTCAAGTAGAATGTAGTCCAATCCAAGAAAGTGCAGTAGTCAAGTAGAATGTAGTCCAATCCAAGAAAGTGCAGTAGTCAAGTAGAATGTAGTCCAATCCAAGAAAGTGCAGTAGTCAAGTAGAATGTAGTCCAATCCAAGAAAGTGCAGTAGTCAAGTAGAATGTAGTCCAATCCAAGAAAGTGCAGTAGTCAAGTAGAATGTAGTCCAATCCAAGAAAGTGCAGTAGTCAAGTAGAATGTAGTCCAATCCAAGAAAGTGCAGTAGTCAAGTAGAATGTAGTCCAATCCAAGAAAGTGCAGTAGTCAAGTAGAATGTAGTCCAATCCAAGAAAGTGCAGTAGTCAAGTAGAATGCCTCAGGACAAATGGGACAGATGTAGCAGCGTCATTGGCAGCTGTAAAACAACGACCACACGTCCTTTTGATACCGTCAAATGAACAATTCATGATATCATTGCCTTACAAAGCTATACATCTGTCCACCAATCCAGTGCATAGCGTTACTTTTGTTTAGCAAATCATGTTCACATTATGTTCCGTATGAAACCATCGGAGCATTCCTCGATTTCTTTTGTTCTGCAATATTCTTGCTGTCTGGCGCTGGATAGGACACACACTACGGAAGCCAACTGAGAGTATCACACAACAGGCCCTTTTTTTGAATCCCCAGGGGAAAAGACAAAGAGGAAGACCATGGAATTCTTGGAGAAGACAGATAGAAGCAGAAGACGATGAGGAAGACATGGAATGATCTTCAAAGAATGGACAAAATAACAGAACGACTTGGAAAGTGTTTGTTGAAGACCCATGCTCCACTGGGAGCTAAAAAGGTAGAAGAAGATTCTTGCTGTCGCTAACTTGTTGCGACTTTCCTCTTTCTTCTTCTTCAACCTTTCAACTCCCTGTGCAGCATAGGTCTTCAACAAACACTTTCCAAGCCGTTCTGTTTCTTGCCATTCTTTTAAGATCAATCCATGTCTTCCCAACATCTTCATCTCTGCTTTCATCTGTCTTCTTAAAGAATATTTTGGTCTTTCTCTTTGTCTTTTTCGTTGGGAATTCCAAAACAGGACCTGTTGTGTAATACTCTCAGTTGGCTTCCGCAGTGTGTGTTCTTTACAGCGCCATCGTCTTCGTTGTATCTCCTTATTTACTGGTATTTGACTTATACTTTTCCATAATTCTATGTTAGTGATTTTTTTTTTTTTTTGGTTGTTGTTGCTTTTCCATCCTTTTATCCTGCGCAACCATCCATTAATGAAGGTCTGTATCTTCATTATTGTCATTTGTGTTGTTCTCCATGTTTCACAACCATATAATAGGACTGACTTAACTCTACTCTCTTGCTACTATCACAGATTTCGAACAGATTTCTCCTAATTTCAATTATAATGTTCTTTTCTTTAATTGAGGTTCCTTTTAAATTATTATTGTCCTTATGTTTTAATTAGTTGTATACTAAATATTCTTCCAGAAATCTTCATTTCTATTACCACAAGTAATTTATGAGATTGATATCATGTTAGTTAGTGCAATATCTGTGCTCGCAAATCACAGAAAGAGCTGTACTTAATAAGTGACTCAGACAGTCCCTTTAACATCTACTGACTTGCTTGCTCCTATAACTTCCTATGTGACTTTTTAGGATACCGAAATGTTTCTGTCTTTATCCATTCTCCCATTCTCGCAGTGTACAAATACTTTTATTCTTTATCCATTATTTCATTCTCGCAATGTACAAATACTTTTATTCATTATCCATTATTTCATTCTCGCAATGTACAAATACTTTTATTCTTTATCCATTATTTCATTCTCGCAGTGTACAAATACTTTTATTCTTTCTCCATTCTTCCATTCTCGCAGTGTACAAATACTTTTATTCTTTCTCCATTTTTCCATTCTCGCAGTGTACAAATACTTTTATTCTTTCTCCATTTTTCCATTCTCGCAGTGTACAAATACTTTTATTCTTTATCCATTTTTCCATTCTCGCAGTGTACAAATACTTTTATTCTTTATCCATTTTTCCATTCTCGCAGTGTACAAATACTTTAATTCTTTATCCATTTTTCCATTCTCGCAGTGTACAAATACATTTTATTCGTTACCCATTCTTCCATTCTTGTAGCGTGCACATATTCTTAATCTTTCCCCCAATCTTGTAGCATGTACAAATTCTTATTCTTTCCCCCAATCTTGTAGCATGTACAAATTCTTATTCTTTCCCCCAATCTTGTAGCATGTACAAATTCTTATTCTTTCCCCCAATCTTGTAGCGTGTACATATTCTTATTCTTTCCCCCAATCTTGTAGCGTGTACATATTCTTATTTTTTTCCCCAATCTTGTAGTGTGCACATATTCTTATTCTTTCCCCCATTTTTGTAGCGTGCACACATTCTTAATCTTTCCCCCATTTTTGTAGCGTGCACATATTCTTATTCTTTCCCCCATTTTTGTAGCGTGCACATATTCTTATTCTTTTCCCCATTTTTGTAGCGTGCACATATTCTTATTCTTTCCCCCATTCTTGTAGCGTGTAAAGAATCACAACGCAGAACAATTCCTAGGGGTGGCTGAACCAAGGTATAAGAACCACCTTTCTTTAAAAGCGAAACAAGAACTTGCAGCAAATTGTCAATCGTGGAGAACTTTGACTTACACGCTATGTATCGTCTTTAGCACAAGAGGAAGATGAATGATTGAATAAATTCGTTTGCTCTTGTTGTGTACAAACACTTTAATTCATTCTCCCATTCTTTCATTCTTGTAAGTGTAAAAAGATTATTATTCTTTCCCCATACAGTCCATTCTTGTTGTGTTCCTATATAAATATTCGTTCTCTATTTTGTCCAGTATTCTTGTGTACATATACAAAGATTAATTCTCATTTCCTCCAGCATTGTTGTGTACATATATAAAGATTCGTTCTCAATTTTTCCATAATTGTTGTGTACATATATAAAGATTCGTTCTCAATTCTTCCATCATTGTTGTGTACATAAATAAAGATTCGTTCTCAATTCTTCCATAATTGTTGTGTACATATATAAAGATTCGTTCTTAATTTTTCCAGCATTGTTGTGTACATATATAAAGATTCGTTCTCAATTCTTCCATAATTGTTGTGTACATATGTAAAGATTCGCTCTCAATTTTTTCGTCATTGTTGTGTACATATACAAAGATTAATTCTCAATGACTCCAGTATTTTTGTGTACATATATAAAGACTCGTTCCCAATTCTTCCAGTAATGTTGCGTACAAATATTTTTATTTAATTAAATGGTTTTCATGTCTCTACTGTTATCAGAACTTGGAAGTAGGAGCTAATTAAGGCGTGGTCAGATACATGCGGCTGATCAAGACCTCACTACAATTTAAAGCTGAGATCCTTGGTCATAGTTTTGCGTCAAAGTGGACACGCTAAGGAAAGAATGATGGTTGTAGGTTCCGCACTTGTGACAATCTGTTGATATAAGAGATATAGCATTGCAGTACCTTAATGATGGACAATCTGTTGATATAAGCGATATAGCATTGCAGTACCTTTACGGTGGACAATCTGTTGATATAAGAGATAGATCATTGCAGTACCTTAATGATGGGCAATCTGTTGATATAAGAGATATATGGCACTCATCATCATCATGTACCATACTGGTTGGCGTAGGCGATCATGTCCTTCCACAATCTTCTATCCACGGTGCATTTTAACAGTTCTTTTGTTGACTGCTTTCCATGCCATGACACCAAGCTATCCAATATTTTCTCTCTTTTTCGTCCGCGATCTATCTTTCTTTTTATTTTGCCAGATGTAACCAAGTATTCCAACTTTCCTCTTCTCATGATGTGCCCGAAAAATGTTGATTGTTTCTTTCTTTTGTTTTTTAGGAGCTGCCTTTTTTGTGTTGGCCTCTTTGAGAACTTCCTCATTGGTCTTTTTAGCTGTCCAGGGAACTTTTAACATTCTTCTGAGAAATCCCATCTCTGTGGACTCTAATCGTCTTTTACTTTGTTTGTCTACTGTCCATGATTTGTTTCCATAGGTCAGAATTGGTTCTATATAGCACCGATGAACTCTCTTTCTCATTTCTATTGACACAGATTTGTTGCATAAGATGTTTTTTTCATTTTCTGAAATGCTATTTTGGTCTGAGCTATTCTGCTTTTTATTTCCGTGGTGCATCTTCCATCCGATGTTATTATTGTGCCCAAGTATTTGACGCGTTGCACTTGTTTCAAATTTGTCCTGTTTATTTTTATGCTGCATGCTGGTGATGATTGTTTCTTCAATATGACCATTACTTCTGTTTTCTTACTATTCAGACTGATACCTTTCTTGGTGCTTTCTTCTACTGTTATGTCTATCATTTCTTGTAGTTCATTCTCTGTCTTTGCTATTAAGACTGTGTCATCCGCATATCGCAAATTATTTATGTTGTGACCGTTGACTTCAATTCCTTTTCTATCTAGTATTGATCTCATAATATGTTCGATGTAAAGTGAAAACAAAAATCGGCGACAGAACACAGCCTTGTTCCTTGTTTTATAAGTTGAAATTGTCCTGTTTGGTTGTTAATTTGTATTGCTGCTGTTTTTTGCCAGTACATGTTTTTTTATGATTCGCAGATCCTTTCCATCAATGTTTAATTTCTCCAGCATATTGATTATTTCCACATGCTTCACTTTGTCAAATGCCTTTGTGTAGTCTATAAAGCACATATATATAGATCTTTCTTTACCTCTATAGATCTTTCTATCAACCTTCTTAAGATGTATATTGCATTATTGGTGCCATTTCCTTCCACAAATCCACATTGTTCCTCACTTATTTCTGGTTTTATTTTGTTTCTTACACGTCTCATGATGATTCTTAGTAATATTTTAGTCATATGACTCATGAGACTAATAGTGTGATGGTCTTCTCAATCAGTTGCGCCTGACTTCTTCGGAATGGCTACACATATAGATTTTAGTATATCTTCAGGTATGTGTCCAGTGTTGTATATGTCATTGAGTAATTTTTGTATGACTTGTACTCCCAACTCTCCTAATGCATTTATCTCTTCGATTGTTATATTGTCGGGACCTGGAGCTTTGCCTCTTTTCATGTGTTTTGAATTGTGTCCTCCACTTCACACTGCATAATTGGTGGTCCTGTGTCTTTGTTTGAATTGTTTAACTCTGCCTAATTGGTGGTCATGTGTCTTTGTTTGAATTGTTTAACTCTGCATAATTGATGGTCCTGTGTCTTTGTTTGAATTGTTTAACTCTGCCTAATTGGTGGTCCTGTGTCTTTGTTTGAATTGTTTAACTCTGCATTATTGGTGGTCCTGTGTCTTTGTTTGAATTGTTTAACTCTGCCTAATTGGTGGTCCTGTGTCTTTGTGTGAATTGTTTAACTCTGCCTAATTGGTGGTCCTGTGTCTTTGTTTGAATTGTTTAACTCTGCATTATTGGTGGTCCTGTGTCTTTGTTTGAATTGTTTAACTCTGCATTATTGGTGGTCCTGTGTCTTTGTTTGAATTGTTTAACTCTGCATTATTGGTGGTCCTGTGTCTTTGTTTGAATTGTTTAACTCTGTATTATTGGTGGTCCTGTGTCTTTGTTTGAATTGTTTAACTCTGCCTAATTGGTGGTCCTGTGTCTTTGTTTGAATTGTTTAACTCTGCCTAATTGGTGGTCCTGTGTCTTTGTTTGAATTGTTTAACTCTGCATTATTGGTGGTCCTGTGTCTTTGTTTGAATTGTTTAACTCTGCATTATTGGTGGTCCTGTGTCTTTGTTTGAATTGTTTAACTCTGCATTATTGGTGGTCCTGTGTCTTTGTTTGAATTGTTTAACTCTGCATTATTGGTGGTCCTGTGTCTTTGTTTGAATTGTTTTACTCTGCCTAATTGGTGGTCCTGTGTCTTTGTTTGAATTGTTTAACTCTGCATTATTGGTGGTCCTGTGTCTTTGTTTGAATTGTTTAACTCTGCATTATTGGTGGTCCTGTGTCTTTGTTTGAATTGTTTAACTCTGCATTATTGGTGGTCCTGTGTCTTTGTTTGAATTGTTTTACTCTGCCTAATTGGTGGTCCTGTGTCTTTGTTTGAATTGTTTAACTCTGCATTATTGGTGGTCCTGTGTCTTTGTTTGAATTGTTTAACTCTGCATTATTGGTGGTCCTGTGTCTTTGTTTGAATTGTTTAACTCTGCATTATTGGTGGTCCTGTGTCTTTGTTTGAATTGTTTAACTCTGCATTATTGGTGGTCCTGTGTCTTTGTTTGAATTGTTTAACTCTGCATTATTGGTGGTCCTGTGTCTTTGTTTGAATTGTTTAACTCTGCATTATTGGTGGTCCTGTGTCTTTGTTTGAATTGTTTAACTCTGCATTATTGCACTTATGTCTGTTCCCTCCTATATTCTAGTTTATGAGAAGGTCTTGTCTTCTAATTATATTTTATGGGGGGGGGGGAGAAAAAAAATCCCCTTTACGCCACATGGCGTATTGGGATTAAGGTGTAGTGCACATACATTTCATAGACCTCCGGCACTTTATTATTGGAGTAGCGTGGTCAGTATTACGTCAATGCCGCGTGTATTTTCCAGAAAAAAAAATCCGATATCATCCAAGTCTGGTGAACCCGGAAACCCATCAGGTTATCGATCGAATCCGATCTCTTGTCCTTAGATGTCCAGTTCACTAACCACTGCGCTACCGAGGCTCACTGGTTATGTTTTATGGGCATTCAAAAATGGTTCCCTTTGAATTAAATATGTCAACGTGATACGTTTAATTCTAATGATTACAACTATAAAAGTATTCATTCTGTCACTGTAAGTAGCTAGCTCTCATTTCAAATAGTAACTATTCAATTTCAAATCGACAAAATAGAATAATATTTTTTTTTTAATGTTTGTCTGATAGTTATTTCAATCCATATAAGATTTAATGACGTGGCAAGCCAAGTCTGACTATTCTAGTCGGAAAGATCTGTCTAATTCACTTCATTCGAAATTCAGCGACGTTGCATGCCGAATCAGTATATTCCATTTTTAATGACGCGTTGAGCCAACCCAATCCATTCTAGATTTATTGAACAGACCAGGAAATCAAGTGTATTCTAGAAATATCTGAAAGCCGCTGAGAATATAAAATATACTGTTTCAGACTAGTTCGGGCCAGTATTTGTTATGATCACTTAGTGAACCTAGGTCATTCTAGGTTGTACTAGCTCTTCAAATGCAATAAATATATACACACATACGTACATTTATACATATATATAGACATACATGCGTGCATTTATACATACATACACACGCACGCACACACCCACCACACACATATACATACATAGATATATACACACACACACATACATACTTGCATGCATGTGCATACATATGTAAAGACACGTTCTGCAGAAACAGCCATAACACCGTCGCCGTTGCTGCTTCTATCTACAATCCCATGCTAGAAACAGTAATGTTATAAATTTGCAACATTTTCATGCTAGAAACAGTAATGTTATAAATTTGCAACATTTTCATGCTAGAAACAGTAATGTTATAAATTTGCAACATTTGCATGCTAGAAACAGTAATGTTATAAATTTGCAACATTTTCATGCTAGAAACAGTAATGTTACAAATTAGCAACATTTTCATGCTAGAAACAGTAATGTTACAAATTTGCAACATTTTCATGCTAGAAACAGTAATGTTACAAATTTGCAACATTTTCATGCTAGAAACAGTAATGTTACAAATTTGCAACATTTTCATGCTAGAAACAGTAATGTTACAAATTTGCAACATATTTATGCTAGAAACAGTAATGTTACAAATTTGCAACATTTTTATGCTGGAAACAGTAATGTTACAAATTTGCAACAATTTCATGCTAGAAACAGTAACGTCACAAATTTGCAACAGTTTCATGCTAGACACAGTAATGTTACAAAATCGTTAGATTCTCATACTAGACACAACAATTTTACAAAATAACTACATCCTCATTCTAGACACAACAATTTTACAAAATAACTACATTCTCATTCTAGACAGTAATGTTACAAAATCGCTACATTCCATAGCCACCTCTCTATCATGGTGGTATTTAACAAAAGCCCAGCTGCGCTGTCTATATGATACAGAACCATCTGTACAGATGACGGGGTCGTGACAATACTGTTTTTTAATTCCGTTATTCCGACCTCGGTAGCTCCGTAGGCCCAGTTGCCTCACTCCATGTCAAGCAGGATAATTACTTTGGTAAACCTCTTTCTTGCCGTTGTTACTTCAACATATAGTATATGGACTGAATATATAATAACTACCACTAATATATGGACTCAATTCAATGTTTAGCAGCCCAAATATGGCTTACAGATCACATACTTTCCTTATGGACTCTTCCGCTTTGGCGACCAACATTGTTCACGCCTGAGTCGCCTGCCCTTAGTCACATCAAATTCTGAATACAAAGGATGATTTATGTCCCTTGCCATGTTCAAATAAAGCCATACTCTGAGTAGATCTTTGTCGCACTTTTAATACTCGGTAAGTCAAGTAACATTAATTAACACTGGAACAATATTACAACAGATAAATGGATTTAAATACCTGGGAATAATGTCAACCTCAGATGGTACAAAGGTGAGATGCAGAAAAGCTAGGGCAAAAGCAACTTTCCATAAAATGAAAAGATACTGAGCAATCTATTTATGACAATGGAAACAACCCCCCCCCCCCCCCCCAAAAAAAAAAAAAGAAAAAAAAAAAAGTTCTAAAATGGTATGTAGAACTAGTCTTAACATTTGGATATGAATTAAGGGCAATAGAACAACCGACGGGACAATCACTGGAGTCTGTAGAAATATGGTTTTACAGAAGAATGTTGAGAATACCATGGACAGCTAACAAGAGTAATGAAAACGTTCTGAAGGTGACCAAAGCAAAAAAAGGAGCTAATTTCCAATGTTATGAAAAAAATTATCAATTTTTGGCCATGCACTGAGAAGGGAACGGCTGGAATATATTGTGACAACTGGGAAAATTGAGGGACGAAGAAATAAAGGAAAGCAAAGCGAAACGATAGCCGAGAATTCTTAAGAGAATGACTTGGCAGACGATCAACAACATAAATGATAAACAATTGTCGAGATCGCGAGAGTTGTCGAGAAACATGGTCACCTACGCCATCAAGCATGGTACTTGATGATGGTGAAGTAAATTAAATACTCATTTAAACGTGTTGATTAAAGAAAGGGACCTATCAAATGCGATTCTCAAATACTTAACAGTCGACCAAAAAATGATGCACTTTAAACTATGTGCTAAGCAGGCTAAGGATGCCAAATGGGATGACTTCTGTAAAAAAGCGTGCTCAGAAAAATCGCTAGCCACATTCTGGCGCCTTCGTCAGTGCATGAATGGCACAACACAACACAGAGGCATACCAGACTTTCAGAGCACAGGCCTGATATGGAACAAATCTGATGAGTGCAAAGGGAAGGCCCTGCTTGTCCGCTGCATTGAGCAGACGGACCAAAGAAATGAGGCTGTAAGAATATGGATACGGGGATCGCTGTCAAAATTGTGTAAGGATGTAGTGCTGGAAAAAGATCTCACAATCACAACCGATACCATTGGCACGACACTTAAAAGGTCACACAACACTGCTCCTGGTCCAGATGGTGTTCGGTACGATGACATAGGCGACTTAGCCGATGGCGACTTGACAAAACTGGCCAATGAGTTTAATGCCAGCATTCGGAGTGGCCAGAGGAGTCGCTACACAGCTACTTACTACCGCTACCGAAGCCAAACAAGGACCATTCTCAGATCAGTGCCTACAGAATCATCACAATGCAGAACACTGCGGGCAAGCTGCTGGAGAAAATAGTTGCCCGTGTCCTCACCTGTCGCCTTGAGCAGAAACGTGCATTGCCTCCCACACACGGAGGTTATAGATATAACAAAGAGACATGGCTCAATGCGGCAGTCTTTGCCTATGACGTCTTCGAAGGCTTCCACAGACGAGAGGAGGCATGTGCTGCTGCTATAGATGTGGAGGTTGCATACAACAGGGTACCATTTGAATATATCATGTATATGCTCCTCAAACTGGCGGTGCACCCCTTCCTTATTAGATGGATCGCCGCGGCACTGTTTCGGAGGAAGGTGATAATCAGATGTGGAAGTTGGTCTTCCGAGCCAACACCCATTTGTCTAGGGCTGCCACAAGGTTCACCATTGTCACCAGTCTTATTTAACGTGTACACAATAACGATCACGGAACAACAGCTGGATGGGAGGGGAAGAACTATGATTTTTGCTGATGATATTCTGGTATATCGACAGGGAAGAGACAGACGGGGAATCACCTCCACAATGCAAGACGAACTATATCGCATTTCTTCTTGGTATGGGATTTCAAGTGCCTTCGTTAATCCTAATTAACATTTAGCAGTAACAAACGACAATTCCCAAACAGCAGAGATAGAATCAAGATGCAACAAAGCTTGTCAAATCATCGGACAGTTATCACCACTATTGTCCAACAAGGAAATAACCTGGAGGCAAAACGAGCACTATACAATACAATCTTCATTCCAACGTTGTGCTACCAATGCCAGACCTGGACTCTAGATGCAAGAACAATAAGTAAAATAACCTCTACAGAGATGAAATGTGTTAGACGAATGACAGGAAACATTCTGAGAGATAAGATCAGAAATGAAGAACTGAGAAAAAAGCTAGGAATAGCCCCAGCCATAGAATATATAAGGAAACAACAGATAAAATGGTTTGGCCACGTGACAAGGCAGAAAGAACAAAACACAACACAACGAGCCTTCAACAAACGTTGTGAGAACAACAGACCCAAGGGTTGACCACGAAAAAGATGGATCGATGGAATATTAGAAGCACTAGGAAACATAACAGCAGCAGAGGCGAATAGAAGAGCAAAAGACCGCAAATTATATCTCCCCTCGACGCTGAAAGGCAGATGAGGAAGGAAAGAAGAAGAAGAAGAAGAAGAGGAAGAAGAAGATTTAGCAGGGAAATTACTCGTTTGTTGCTCAAGCATTTCTCAGCTAAAGTGCTATGTTTTTTTTTTCGTATCGATCCCTTACATGTGGCTAAGTATTTGCATATTTTGTTATTGGATTAATCCATAGCAGTAACCATGGTGCATTTATCCACACATTTCCAGATTTGCTTTCCACGTGTAGCGCGTTATTTATCAGCATTTACCAAACTGGTTTTCGCTGGACAATGTCGTTCGCTGGACAATGTTGTTCGCTGGACAATGTCGTTTTATTGAATGTTTTAGCCGTTAATTTAACCCGGATTCATCTTTTTATTATTTATTTTTTGTTAAATGGGATTGTCAAATGTTCAGGGAGAATGATGATCTGTCGACCACCCAACCAACCAACCACCCAACCAACCAGCCACCCAACCAACCAACCAACCAACCAACCAACCAACCAACCAACCAACCAACCAACCAACCAACCAACCAACAAAAAAAAACATTCAGTTAGTCAGTCAGTCAGCCAGCCAACTAGCTAGCTCTAGCTAAATAACTAACCAATTAAGTAAATAACTAACAGGCTGACTAGCTTCGTAACTGGCTAGCTGAGTAACTAGCTAGCTAGCTAACTAACAAATCAACTAGATAACTCGATAATTAACTAGCTGGCTAGCTAACTAACTGACTAGCTAAGTAACTAGCTTGCTAACTGACTAAACTAACTAAATAAAAAACTAAATTATTAACTAGTTGTCCAATCAACTAACTAGCTAGCTAAAAAAAACTGGACAACTAAATAGCTAAAAAAAATAACTAGCTAACTAACTAGCTAATTATCCAACCAAAAAATTAACTAACTAACCAACAAACAAATTAACCAACCAACTAATCAAATAACTAACCAACAAACCAACTAACCAATTAACTAATTATCTGATTGACTAACCAAATAATTAATTATATAAAGTAGTAACTAACATAGTAACTAAGCTATTAATTAAAGAACTTTCATTCTTGTTTGTTCTAGTGCTCTGTTGTTTAATGTCCTGCTCATGCAGGAGACGGGTCCTTCTATTGGAATTCTGCTTTTGTCTGAGATTGTTCTTTATCTCACCTCCACAGGTAACATTGTTTGCCTTTCATCCACCGTTACTAATCAGTTTAGCTTAAGTCCACAGTTGTGGGTTCAGAAAAAACATCTCTGGTTGTCTTGAAAATCGTTTGTTCAATTTCCATCACAACGTTAATCAATAAGCAGACTTTTCAAACTTCCCTCCCCTTGTGGGACTACCTGATAATACCAAATTACAATATAAAAGGCTGGAATAAATTAATCCCAAACTACAATTGACACTCATGCCCCTACAACACTGATTCTTTCTATTCAATTTCATTGTTGGTAAAATTTTTTGTTGTTTGTAATGAAGGATAGTTTTTTTGTTGTTGCAAACATTAATAATGTCTCCAGCTTCGGGGTTTCAGGTTAGGTCGGTTAGGTCGGATAGGTCGGTTAGGTCGAAGTGTAGGGCGCTCAAAGAGGAAGGTTGAGGTAGCCAAGTGGTTAGTGTTACCATCTAGTGCTCTGGTGAGTCCGGATTCGATTCCACAGATGTGGGGAATTATTTGTGTTTCCGGACCAACTCGGCTTTTGAGTTCAGAGCTAGACTCTCTGTAGGAAACAGGCAAATAATTGCTCTCCACCTCTCCCTATACTTGATCATCTAACATGTAGTTATAGATAATTGTGCTTCACCGTTTGTTGTCGTTGTCCCTGTATTCTGAAGAAAGCCATAGGCCGAAACGTCAGTATTATGTTGTGTTCCTTCCTTGTAAAGCTGTCACCATACCTTGGAGTGTTTATCACACCCCACTACTGGCTCCTAGCCTCTCTGTAAACGTTAGGTCGTCAGTTGTGATATTGATCATATTATCCATATCTATCGTCACGATAAGTCTGGAAATCTCCGGTACCGCCCAGGGCTTGCCCGGGGTTAGTTTGGTGAAGGTTTTACTGAATGGAATTTTCACAAAATGAAATAAAACAATAAGTAAAATATAAATACATCATAAGCAACAGTAACATGGTTCTCTCTCTTAACAGCCGTATTGTTAACACAGACATATGAATTGTGAGAGTGTGTGGCGTGGAGGTGAGTAGAGTAACAATGATGACGTATGTGACGATGAGGTGAGTAGAACAAAACTGATGACGTATGTGACGATGAGGTGAGTAGAACAAAACTGATGACGTATGTGACGATGAGGTGAGTAGAACAAAACTGATGACGTATGTGACGATGAGGTGGGTAGAACAAAACTGATGACGTATGTGACGATGAGGTGAGTAGCACAAAACTGATGACGTATGTGACGATGAGGTGAATAGAACAAAACTGATGACGTATGTGACGACGAGGTGAGTGCAGCAAAACTGATGACGTATGTGACGATGAGGTGAGTAGAACAAAACTGATGACGTATGTGACGACGAGGTGAGTAGAACAAAACTGATGACGTATGTGACGATGAGGTGAGTGCAGCAAAACTGATGACGTATGTGACGATGAGGTGAGTGCAGCAAAACTGATGACGTATGTGACGATGAGGTGAGTGCAGCAAAACTGATGACGTATGTGACGATGAGGTGAGTGCAGCAAAACTGATGACGTATGTGACGATGAGGTGAGTGCAGCAAAACTGATGACGTATGTGACGATGAGGTGAGTGCAGCAAAACTGATGACGTATGTGACGATGAGGTGAGTAGAAAAAATTGATGTCGTATTTGAGTGAAATTTTATCGCAGCTTGTGCTTCAATGGACATATTGACCACGAAATGTCTAAAGCTCGCAAGGGATTGTTGGTGATGAGAGTCATGGCAGCTACTGGTATCAAACAACGTTTTTTGGTGATGAGAGTCATGGCAGCTATTGGTATCAAACAACGTTTGTTGGTGATGAGAGTCATGGCAGCTATTGGTATCAAACAACGTTTTTTGGTGATGAGAGTCATGGCAGCTATTGGTATCAAACAACGTTTTTTGGTGATGAGAGTCATGGCAGCTATTGGTATCAAACAACGTTTGTTGGTGATGAGAGTCATGGCAGCTACTGGTATCAAACAACGTTTGTTGGTGATGAGAGTCATGGCAGCTACTGGTATCGAACAACATTTGTTGGTACTTCTGTATCGGGGACTAGTCCTCTCGCCCATTAAATACGCCATGGCCATCCTCCATATTAGTCAGACTCATGTAGATAAACTCGAAAAATTGCACATTAACCTATATACATTATTTTGGGCTTCACGCAGACACTTCGTGCATGGTGTTTTGTATTGCATTTTCCAACTGTGAATAACATAATTATGATACTAAAAGCACATCACTAACATGCGTCATACCGGTTGGCGTAGGCGATCACGTTAATGCAAAATCTTCTATTTGGTTATTTGGTTATGGAAGGCCCCGGTATCACTGCAAACGAATTAAAATCCATAATTGCTCAACCGCCCGTGCCAGCGTAATCATGTGAATTAATATCTCATCTCCCAAACAAAGAAAGGTAACTGCAGTCCCCATCGTAGCAGTTTCAGCACACGCCAAAAGACATAAGGCGAAACCGCGCAGAAAGTGAACACAGCCAACTGTTACCTGTCATACGATATCATCATTCATCGTAAACAATTGGAATATCGAAACATGATCAAGACGGATGAGACAGACAGCTCACGGTGTGCACAGAGCACTTAACTCAGTAGCTCCTGCAACAAGCCGGACTTGGAATATGAGGAAACTGAAACAAGGAACACTTTTCATGCATAGTCTTCAATTGCTCCCACCGCCTATCCACCATATACCGGAAGTTCACGTCCTCTTGAAAATGATGATCGTCACATTTTTTAAAAATGTATAGCGCTTGATGGTATTAGGCCATCGTTGTTGACTCCAATTCCAAACATATAGACACACAGTTAGTCGTCAGATTATCCCCGTCGCACATAAAACAACAGACCGTAAGATTAGCGTACGGCCGGTCTAGGGATATACGAAGCCAGAAATATAAATATACAACGCTGGCAAACGCAAACAAACAACAATATTCTAAAATAACAGGCTGAAAAATCGGTTGACCACCAACACAGACCACAATTCAAATTATCCTAAAATGTTTACAATCAAGAGTCACAACTAGTGGTAGATTACAAACTACAGTATTTGAAATCTGTGTCACTTGACAGAACAACACTATATCAAAGATGACACCAAAAAATGACAAATGTCACCACTCACAAATTAAAAGATCATGATACATAAATATGACATTTCTATTGATCTTTCGAGCCATAGCCAGCCCATAGGGCGTAGACCAAGATACACCTTCTCCTATCTGAATTTTTGTTCTAGCAGTTTTCTTTTAAAGATATTTTATCAAATCTCGCCATTTGTCTTTGTTCTGTGCAAGCAGCTCTATCTCATTGAGGGAGCCAAATCCTGCTGCTTTTGCCTCTCTTATCAATGTTCTTCTCAGTGTCTCCCTGGGTCTTCCTCTTTTTCTCTTATCTGTTGTTTCCCATATGAGGGCTTGCTTTGCTATTCGGTTATTATCTCTTCTCATCACATGTCCAACATATGACCATCGTCTTTTCTTTATTACTGAAGATATTAGTGGTTGATGGGCGATTTCTCTAATTTCCTCATTTGTTTTGAATTCGTTCCACGCTATACCAAGTATTTTCCTTAGACATTTATTTTCGAATGCGTTCAACTTTGTTTCTATATCTCTTGTTGTTTTCCAGCTTCCACACGCATACGTAAGGGTTGATAGTACATTTGATTTGAATAGTCTAAGTTTTATGACATTTACAAGTCTGATAATTAAACACAAAAACAGCATGTATTTCAAATATGTAAAAGTTTTGACGATCAACAATTTGGGACAGTTTTGAAAAAAAATAATGCATGATTTACAATCTTCTAATTACCGTGCATCGTATCAGTTATGTTTTTGGCTGTTTTCCCTGCATTGACACCAAGTTATCCACTATTTTCTCTCTTTTTCGTCCGCGATCTATCCTTCCCTGTATTTTGCCAGTTGTAACCAAGTATTCCAACTTTCCTCTTCTCATGATGTGCCCAAAAAATGTTGATTGTTTGTTTCTTATGTTTCTTAGGTGCTCCCTTATTGTGTTGTCTTCTTTGAAAATTTCCTCCTTGGTCTTTTAAACTGTCCAGGGAACTTTCAACATTCTAAGAGGACATGCGTACTTAAATATAAGCACTGATCAGGAGCATCAGCTGGGAAAATAACTCAAGAAAAAGGTCATAGATTAAGGGGAGAGAAATCATGGATATGCCGGGCTGATGATATTATAAAATCATTCTGCGAGCTATGTAATATTATCCCTGTGACAGAATGGATACCAGTTCTTTCGAAACTTAAAACCATCTTAGCTGCCATTGCCACATTAGGTAGGGGATGCAGAGAACAGTTTCCGATTGAAGTTAACGCAGGCTTGAACGTCCTCAGTTGTGAAAACTGCAGTGTATGGACAAGCTAGTCTACACAGATGGTTCTTGCTTGGCCATTCTCTGCCTGATCCCATGGCAGAACTGTTCACGAGGATCGTGACGAGGATCGTGACGGTGGAACTAAAGGCGGTGACGAAGACTTTTGATTGGTTGGAGACTCAAGAGTGTACTCGTATGTACGTGTGTGTGCGTGTGTGTGCGTGCATGGGTGTGCATGGGTGCGTGCGAGCGTGTGTGCGTGCGTATGTGGGTGCGTGTTTGTGGGTGTGTTTGTGTGTGTGCTCCGAGAGACTCAATGAACATATTCTGTAAAGTGGAATCAGGCCTAATTCGTCGTCAATTGTTGGGATCAATACGAAGATCCAAGATTTGCAGTACCGCCTTCATGTCTGTCCCGAGTCATGATGGTGTTGAGGGCAACGACAGAACAGTCAGACCTCCCCGGTTCGGCAATTTTAGCTGCCGGACAGCCATTGGACAGATACCATTTACAAGCTATGAGGAATAAGTAGAACAAAGGATTTTGACACAAGTACAATTACATGGCTGTGTAGACTGTGTGAACTTATAGTGAATGCCGGTGTTGCCAGAACAGAGCGATATTCTGAAAGAATGAGAGGCTTTGTCAACCAACGCCGAAATGGCGCAATTAGTCGCTGTATGCTGATGGACATTTTGAGGAGAAAATCGGATGTGTCAGGATTGTTATGATGATGATCTTAATTAAACATAATATAAGATAACATAGCATAGGGTAGCATATATCGTAAAACAAATTTCTTACAGTTGAGCACGTAGTCTGGTTAATATCACGTCCGTGAGCAGCTAATGAATTAGACTCCATTCAACTGGATAAGATTTATGTCCTGGGGGCTGAGCGCTGCTCAACGGTTTTAAGAATGTCTGAGTCAAATTACCGGCATAACATGTTGTAACATTGATTAATGAACTCATTGAAAGGTTAACATTACAATCATAACATGTTGTAACATTGATTAATGAACTCATTGATAGGTTAACATTACAATCATAACATGTTGTAACATTGATTAATGAACTCATTGATAGGTTACCATTACAATCATAACATGTTGTAACATTGATTAATGAACTCATTGATAGGTTAACATTACAATCATAACATGTTGTAACATTGATTAATGAACTCATTGATAGGTTAACATTACAATCATAACATGCTGTAACATTGATTAATGAACTCATTGATAGGTTAACATTACAATCATAACATGTTGTAACATTGATTAATGAACTTATTGATAGGTTAACATTACAATCATAACATGTTGTAACATTGATTAATGAACTCATTGATAGGTTAATATTACAATCATAACATGTTATAACATTGATTAAGGAACTCCTTATTGAGGTTTACATTACAATCATAACATGTTGTAACATCGATTAATGAACTCATTGATAACGTTAACATTACAATCATAACATAAAAAAGTAAAGTACCCCCGTCACGCCAAGTGGTGTATAGGGAAATATGGTGTTAGTGACCCTATATTTTACAGACCTTCAGCACATGATTTTTGGGGTAATGTGGTCGGTATTACGCCCGTGCTGCTTTACTTTCCCAGAAAAAATCCGGTACCCATTTAAGGCTGGGTGAACCCGGAAGCCGTCGATTGGGATCGAACCCTACCCCTTGTCCGTGGTAGTCCAGTTCACTAACCACTGAGCTATCGCGGCTCCCAATCATAACATATTGTAACATTAATTAATGAACTCTTTGATAATGTTAACATTACAATCTTAACATGTTGTAACATTGAATAATGAACTCCTTGATGAGGTTAGCATTACAATAATTGCATGTTAATTAATGAACTCCTCGATGGAGTAAAATTACAGTCAGGGCATGTTGTAACGTTGATTAATGACCTCCTCGATTAGGTTAATTAACACTACAATCATAGTATGTCGCTAAGAGGGTTAATGAAGATTGTGACGAGTTTAACACTACAATAATAGCATGCCGCTAAGAGGGTTAATGAAGAATGTGAGGAGTTTAGCACTACAATAATAGCATGCCGCTAAGAGGGTTAATGAAGAATGTGAAGAGTTTAGCACTACAATAATAGCATGCCGCTAAGAGGGTTAATGAAGAATGTGAGGAGTTTAGCACTACAATAATAACATGCCGCTAAGAGGGTTAATGAAGATAATAACAAGTTTAGCAGTACAATAATAGCATGCCGCTAATAGGGTTAATGAAGATAATAACGGGTTTAGCACTACAATAATAGCATGCCGCTAAGAGGGTTAATGAAGATTATGACGAGTTTAGCACTACAATAATAGCATGCCGCTAAAAGAGGGTTAATGAAGATTATGACGAGTTTAGCACTACAATAATAGCATGCCGCTAAGAGAGTTAATGAAGATAATAACGAGTTTAGCACTACAATAATAGCATGCCGCTAAGAGGGTTATTGAAGATTATGACGAGTTTAGCACTACAATAATAGCATGCCGCTAAGAGGGTTAATAAAGATAATAACGAGTTTAGCACTACAATAATAACATGCCGCTAAGAGGGTTAATGTAGATTGTGACAAGTTTAGCATTATAATGATATCATGCCGCTATGACGGTTAATGACAAGTTTGATACTTATCCCAATAAGAGATATGAATTAATTACAGATAGTTAATATTAAGATTATGATATGTCTTTCAATCAATCAATGGAGATTAATAAATATTGTTATGCAATTAACATAGAAATGATTAGAAACTGTTTTAACTGATTAATGACGATACCATTGTCATTATCCCTAGCAAATTGTCTACGGTAATTGTGTATCATTGCTTGCAATACACACACACGCACACTGTGTGGGATTTGAATGGCTTTAAAAATGTTATGATTTAAGGAAGATACAACACACATACACATATGTTAAAAGGTTGATTGTATACACTCTCATGTGTACTGAATGGATTTACAGAACACTCTCATGTGTACTGAATGGATTTACAGAACACTCTCATGTGTACTGAATGGATTTACATAACACAATCTCATGTGTACTGAATGTATTTAAAGAGCACACACTCATGTGTACTGAATAGATTAACATAACACAAATAGAACATTATGGACGCGAAGGCACACAGAAGAAAGTCTTCTTCTTCTTTCCTTCCTCATCTGCCTTTCAGCGCCGAGGGAAGACATAATTTGCGGTCTTTTGCTCTTCTGTTCGCCTCTGCTGTTGTTATGTTTCCTAGTGCTTCTAATATTCCATCGGCCCATCTTTTTCGTGGTCGACCCTTGATTCTGGTATTCTCACAACGTTTGTTGAAGGCTCGTTGTGTGTGTTTTGTTCTTTCTGCCTTGTCACGTGGCCAAACCATTTTATCTGTTGTTTCCTTATATATTTTATGGCGGGGGCTATTCCTAGCTTTTTTTCTCAGTTCTTCATTTCTGATCTTATCTCTCAGAATGTTTTCTGTCATTCGTCTAACACATTTCATCTCTGTAGAGGTTATTTTGCCTATTGTTCTTGCATCTAGGGTCCAGGTCTGGCATTGGTAGCACAACGTTGGGATGAAGATTGTATTTTATAGTGGCCGTTTTGCGTCCAGAGTTATTTCCTTGTTGGACAATAGTGGCGATAATGTCCGATGATTTGACAAGCTTTGTTGATTTGACAAGCTTTGTTGTGATACACAATTACCGTAGACAATTTGCTAGGGATAATGACAATGGTATCGTCATTAACCAGAAGAAAGTTAGGGCCATTAATAAATGCATGTTAACGCACTATTTAATGGTAGCATCAATCGGTTTGACATTGAAGACACATGTGTGGAGCACAGAGCTCTTATTCTGGGAGAGCACAGCATCGATAGTATCTTTATTTGGCTTGATATGCCTTCTTTTATGTAGAACACTTCTATGGCCTTCTATCACTTAAATCAGAGAAACAAATCAGTGAAAGGTCTGAGATTTATACTTTGTACTTCGCTTTTCCCTTTATTAAACGTACAGCTCCTTGCTTATCTCTTCTTGTTGTACTTCACGGTGTTTTCCGTTACATGCTCCTAATCTCATATAACATTTGGTGATTAACATCACGATTAAACAATTTCTCATAGTGCCAACTCAATTATTTTTCTGTCAGTGGTCCGACTGCTTATCAATACTCCGTTTTACTTAACAATCAAAAACAATTTCAATAAATCTGTCTCAAAGTTGGAATCGAAAACTCACAATCACTTCTCTACTAATACTGTTAACAACTTGCTACACTGTCGTTATGCTAACTGGCAACTTTTCTGATATAGCTCCTTTTGGAGCAAAATCTGATTTACTCATTTCCTAATCTCCCATTCTACTCCTATAACTAACTCTGTAGATATGTATTTCCTTTATATTTGTTCTGGTTATAAGCCTAGACAGTTCTATCTATGCCAACATGTTCTCACTCTTATCCTAAACCGTTCGGCTGGATGTTTCGCGCGGTCTTTTCCAGTCCCAGCTTGATCTCTTCAACGCCCGAGGACAACTGACTCATTTCTATTCTGCTGTATCACTGAGGTCACTATCGCCGCCCCAAAACTTAGCTCGTTCATTGGCTAGTTGGAATGGTCATCCAATCAGCTCTTAAATCTTTACCAAGATTATGAATATTTTGTTGACACCTTGCCCTCGCGTCCATAATGTTCTATGCATTTTATCCTCGGTCCAACCTCTTAGTGTCCTGACATTGATGAGATTCGATCATCATTGGGGGGGGGGGGACCTGGTTGGTCTAGAGGCAAGTCTTACGCCGGCCTCGAGACAGAGAGGTTGTGGGTTCAAATCCCGGCTATACCGGTTGGGATTTTTATTTATGATTTCTCTCTGCGGCAACCACCCCTGGTCTTAGCATCGAGGCCCGGCTTGAAACGTCAATTACTAATCGACGGAAAAAATATGAGTACCTCAGAAGACGGAGTTATTTGCCCTTGCGGCGAGGGAACCCTGTGCACACGGTTGCTGGGGAAAAATGAATTAACACGCAAAATTCAATTCCTAGTCTCTAGGGACTTCGTCAGAGGTAAAAGCTGGCGAAAGAAGAAACAAAATTTCTCAACACCATTGCAATGTCGTGCGACGAAGGACTTTTGTAGCGTAACTCTAGTGAAAGCCAGGGTCGCTTTCAACGCCAAATGCAGAAGAAGGTTAGGGGTTTTAACAAATCCATGTTAGAACACTATTTAATGATAGTGTCAATCTGTTTGACATTGAAGACACATTTTTAGGTTTCAGACAAGTAATTATTCACAGAGTCAGCGTCATCCATTGTAGCTTATGTTGTTTATTGGGAATTATTTTCCTTGGACTCGATTTTAAACTAAATTAAAGTATTTCTTTCTTTTTTTTTTCTTTTATCCTGCTCTGCTTTTTTTGCCGGTTGGCGTCGCAGGTTCAATTCAATGATGTTTTTTTTCTATCAAGGGCACTTTCTGTGACTTGGTACATAGTGATATTGTATTGTTTTATTAAGTCGTAAATTTCCTCAATCCATCTTCTTGGTATCCTGGTTGTCATGTCACGTGAAACATGGCCAGCACACCCGACTTGATTTTAGGTTCTGATATCATTTACAAAATGTATTCCATTGCTTTTAGTCTAGTAATTTACTTTCAACTGGTAATCTTCAGGATTGTCTGTCCGTGAATGTGTTAACATGATTGTGGTTCCGTGAATGTGCTAACAGGATTATTGCGTTGGTGAATGTGGTAACAGGATTGTGTGTTCGTGAATGTGTTAACACTATTGTGTGTTCATGAACCTGTTAACAGGATTGTGTGAAATTCCTGAGATTTATCGAGGGAAACTAAAGTGGTGTTAGTTACAATCTTTCAATGCGAGACCAAAGTAAAAGACACAATGACGACAGTCGCTATCTGGAACGTGTGTGGTTTATGAAATAAAGAACCAGAGATATTTGATTTCATGAGTCACGATATCAACTTAATAGGTATGGCGGACTGTAGGATCTAATAGGAACCCATATCAAAATAATGCACTCTTTCTATCAATGTCACACATGGACTCTGACTAAAGATCAAGAAAGAAAAACAAACAGCATTCGAGATGAGGTGCCTCCGAAAACGTTAAAGTAATTAAATGCGTCATAACTGACCTGGAAAATGTCACATGTGGCGCACATCACGGAAATTAACGCTTGTCTAGCCCTTGATAGTTATATTATTTTTTGTGTGTTTGTCTCGTATATTATATATTTTTTTATATTAAATATGATATTTGATAGCCATTTTTAAATACACTCGGGTAGATATCAGGTCTAATAAGATTTTGTTGTATCCTGTTTTGGCGTATATTATCAGCTTATTGTCTCCTCCGTCCGATATGTTCTTTTCTTCCCGGCTTTAGTGTAAGATTTCTATTGCCATTTTGGCATTAAACATAAAATGTACAATTGCTATGTTGTTTTATGTTTGTCCTTAATGTCAAATTAGCTCACAAATTCATTGTCGTCACAATTTGGATAGTGGCATTATCTGAAGGGTACCCTTGTGTTACCGGGCAACTCATTATGAGAGCAGTAAAGAATACACTGTGACGTTCCAGGCATGTTGTAAGAGTCGACTAAGGAGGTTGATCAATGGCTTGACAAGCTGTCATTGTGAAAAGTAGTGTTATGGAAAGAGAGCCATAGATTTTAGAATCAGTGATCTCTGCAATATGTGCCATTTTGGCACGCAAGGTTTCTGTTTTTGAGTTTGTGGTTCTGCCCTATGTGCCGTCTTCGGCTTGAAAGGACAATAGATAGATAGATAGAATATGTGAGGGGCGGCAAAGAGAGAGTCTGGTAATCGATACAATAGCTCGTTGGTTACAGACAGTCCTATATCGGTGCTCAGTTGCATCCTGCGTACTTTCATCATGACTGATTTCTTCCTTTTATTCTGCTTACTTTGCTTCTTTTTCTTATCTTTGCTTTCTTAAAGAGTTCTATTAACATTTTAATTTGTATCTTGCAGTGCAGTAATTCCGTAATTAGGACGTCATTTTTTTTGGGGTAGGGGGGGGGGGTGTGGGAATTGCATTCTTAACCTTTGGTTTTCATTTGTGTTCCTGAACATTAGTGATAGTAAACAGAGCTGTTCGTGTTAAAATCTAGCATAACTTCAATGAAAATGGACCAGGCAGCAAGACAACGCTCGACCACATGTGACGAGTGTGGTTAGGGATCACTTTCAACATCAGGTCGATGTCTTAAAATTGCCGACTGTTTCCCCAGACCTGTCTCTCACTAAGCACACATGGGACGAATTAGATTGTAAGGTACGAAGAAATCGGACTCCTTAAAATCACCATTAGCTGGTCCAAGCGTTGGAATGCAATAAATCGGATTCCTCCTTAAAATCACCATTAGCTGGTCCAAGCGTTGGAATGCAATAAATCGGATTCCTCCTAAAAAATCACTATTGGCTGGTCCAAGCGTTGGAATGCAATAAATCGGATTCCTCCTAAAAAATCACCATTAGCTGGTCCAAGCGTTGGAATGCAATAAATCGGATTCCTCCTAAAAAATCACCATTAGCTGGTCCAAGCGTTGGAATGCAATAAATCGGATTCCTCCTAAAAAATCACCATTAGCTGGTCCAAGCGTTGGAATGCAATAACCTGCTCCAGGATCGTGTTCACGTGTCACCGCCACGATGAGAAGGCCCTGTTAAACATCATCTTACCGTGGACATACTCTGATGATAAGATGGTTATCTTTATTTTGTGAGCGGGTACAACACGAGCGAGAGTATTTTTCTTGCTTAGTGACAATTTCCCTGTGATCAAAACTTATCACTTTGTCTGTTATTCACTACTCTACCATATTGTGCACAAAGATGTAATCGATCTAATTTAATAACAATTAAACAGCGACCTAATGAGTAAAAAAGTAAAGCGCCCCATCACACCAAGTGGCGTATAGGGAATATGGTGTTAGTGACCATTATTTTTACAGACCTTCAGCACATGATTTGTTGGGTAATTTGATCGGTATTACGCCCGTGCCGCTTTACTTTCCCAGAAAAAAATCCGGTACCCATTTGAGGCTGGGTGAACCCGGAAGCCGTCGGTTGGGATCGAAACCTACCTCTTGTCCTTTGTAGTCCAGTTCACTAACCACTGTGCTATCGCGACTCCCCGACCTAATGAGTGATGCACACTTTTTCCCACGAGTAAATTCCATGCCTCTTCATAACTACATTTGGTTTCTCCTCGAATAATGTGCACAAAAGCCTCTTCATAACTAGATTTGGTTTCTCCTCGAATAATGTGCACAAAAGCCTCTTCATAACTAGATTTGGTTTCTCCTCGAATAATGTGCACAAAAGCCTCTTCATAACTACATTTGGTTTCTCCTCGAATAATGTGCACAAAAGCCTCTTCATAACTACATTTGGTTTCTCCTCGAATAATGTGCACAAAAGCCTCTTCATAACTAGATTTGGTTTCTCCTCGAATAATGTGCACAAAGGCTCTTCATAACTACATTTGCTTTCTCCTCGAATAATGTGCACAAAAGCCTCTTCATAACCACATTTGCTTTCTCCTCGAATAATGTGCACAAAAGCCTCTTCATAACTACATTTGGTTTCTCCTCGAATAATGTGCACGAAAGCCTCTTCATAACTACATTTGCTTTCTCCTCGAATAATGTGCACAAAAGCTTCTTCATATCCAAACCTATTGATATTGTAGTGATATTTCATTTGTATTTAAATCAGATGGATTTTCTTTTTCACTTTCAGATTTTGCCTGATGATATAGCTGTTGTATCCACTCAATCTTATTATCAACAATATTATGAACTCTGGTTTCTCCACAGTGGATGTTTGTGTGTATTATGAAACAGTTTAGCTTCCGTCATAGTTTATTTGCTTTGCTTTCTGCATAGCTTTTTTTTTTTTTGCTTCCACAAAATTGGTCTGCTTTAGTCTACTTTTCCCAAAACCATTTATTCTGGTCCATGAGATGGATGATTAATTTGTCTTCTGAATTGTTCACCTTGTTGTTGAGTCTTGTTGTTGAGTCTTGTTGTTGAGTCTTGTTGTTGAGTCTTGTTGTTGAGTTTTGTTGTTGAGTCTTGTTGTTGAGTCTTGTTGTTGAGTCTTGTTGTTGAGACTTGTTGTTGAGTCTTGTTGTTGAGTCTTGTTGTTGAGTCTTGTTGTTGAGACTTGTTGTTGAGTCTTTTTTGAGTCTTGTTGTTGAGTCTTGTTGTTGAGTCTTTTTTTGAGTCTTGTTGTTGAGTCTTGTTGTTGAGACTTGTTGTTGAGTCTTGTTGTTGAGTCTTGTTGTTGAGTATTGTTGTTGAGTCTTGTTGTTGAGACTTGTTGTTGAGTCTTGTTGTTGAGTCTTGTTGTTGAGACTTGTTGTTGAGTCTTTTTTTGAGTCTTGTTGTTGAGTCTTTTTTTGAGTCTTGTTGTTGAGTCTTTTTTTGAGTCTTGTTGTTGAGTCTTGTTGTTGAGTCTTGTTGTTGAGTCTTGTTGTTGAGTCTTGTTGTTGAGACTTGTTGTTGCGTCTTGTTGTTGTCTTGTTGTTGAGTCTTGTTTTTGAGTCTTGTTTTTGAGTCTTGTTGTTGAGTCTTGTTGTTGAGTCTTGTTGTTCTGTCTTTCATTGGTTGCAAGTGTGTGGTTTTGCCTAGTTTTACAATGGATGTTGAGCTCATACCACCAGTTATAATTCTCATTTCTTGGCTTTGAAGTCTGTTGATTTCCACAAAATTTGACTTTGTCGCCGTTGACCATGCTACATGCCATACTTTAGAAGTGATCTCACTCGCCCCACGTAAAGCTTCTTTAGTACACTACTATCTGCTCCTCAAGCTGTGCCAGATAATATTTTCGAGATTAACACTCTTTGCCTAGTTCCTTCTATCTGAGTTTGTCAAACGACGGTCAAATGTTATGTTTATGTATGTGGGGTTTTCAGGGAGGCGCGATAGCTCAGTGGTTAGTGAACTGGACTACAAAGGACAAGAGGTAGGGTTCGCTCCCAACCGACGGCTTTCGGTTCACCCAGCCTTAAATGGGCACCGGATTTTTTTTTCTGGAAAGTAAATCGGCACGGACGTAATACCGATCATATTACCCCAAAAATCATGCGCCGAGGGTCTGTAAGATTTATGGTCACTGATACCATATTCCCTATACGCCACTTGGCGTGACGTGGGTACTTTACTTTTTTTCATGCGGGGTTTTTGTTCAGTTTTAAATTTTTGCCATTTAGTTTTAGTTTGGGGCACTGAGGTTTGTATGGGATGGAGAATACTGTGTGCGTTGTTTTTCCATCTTTTACTTTAACAGACAATCTTGTTTCTACTTTACCAATAAATACAGGATCTGATGTATTTGGGTACTTGCTGTCGCAATGTGTTCTTCTGAGATCCACACACGTGCTAGCCAATATGGCCGCCGGATAGGGGTCGACCTGTGACGTCAGTTTCACTCCACTGCGGCCCGTTGCACAAAGGAAATTTAAGCGGACAATTGTTCTTCCGGTCCAGAACAGTTAAGATAAGTCAACTGCAAATATGGAATTATGAACTTTTTTTAAAATATGCTCTATGTAACGTCATTTATGTACAAAAGAAATAATGTTGGTGACCAAACTCCACCTTGGGGAATGCCCTGCTCCAAAATTCTTTATTTCAGCTAGTTCACCTCTTTACTGCTACTCTGATTGTTCTGTTGTTAAGGTAGTGACTTTGTACATTCTCCACAAAAATTATTTCCGCTAATTTTCACTTTCAGTCCACCTCCACCCATACTGCTAGAGTATGTTTTTATTTTCTATTTTGGAAGGATCAAATAAACACAACTAAAACAGCAGTGGCAAACAGCTGTGCCGATGTCGGTTCAGTAAGTTAACGTAAACAGTTCTGTAACTATCGCGTTCATCGTACTGTCTGCTCTCTTTTGACGTTACAAGGGCATAAGAAAAAAGCAAATGAATTATTCAGTGAATGGGAAATATCAACATATTCTTAGAATTGATGTCTTGAAAGTACATGTATATTGATAGATTGCTACAAACAAGATGTTATCACATTTCAGATGATGACATTAGAAGGAGTTTTAAAAAGTTAATGGCTAAGTTATCAAATGTTTCCTCTTCATCATCTTCATTTTTTTGCTGATGGTAAGTGCAAGAGGGAAATGGGTTTAAAGGGCTTACTTTGTACTAATATAAGACAAGAGAGAAATGGGTTTAATGGGCTTACTTTGTACTAATATGATAAGACAAGAGAGAAATGGGTTTAATGGGCTTACTTTGTACTGATATAAGACAAGAGAGAAATGGGTTTAATGGGCTTAATTTGTACTAATATGATAAGACAAGAGAGAAATGGGTTTAATGGGCTTACTTTGTACTAATATAAGACAAGAGAGAATGGGGTTTAAAGGGCTTACTTTGTACTAATATGATAATACAAAAGAGAAATGGGTTTAAATGGCTTACTTTGTACTAATATGATAAG
This sequence comes from Megaustenia siamemsis, assembly GCA_032433765.1. Taxonomy (NCBI): domain Eukaryota; kingdom Metazoa; phylum Mollusca; class Gastropoda; order Stylommatophora; family Ariophantidae; genus Megaustenia; species Megaustenia siamemsis. The sequence goes on from JAVIAB010000088.1 coordinate 24,104,465, forward strand.
ACAAGAGAGAAATGGATTTAAAGGGTTTACTTTGTACTAATATGATAAGACAAGAGAGAAATGATTTTAAAGGCTTTACTTTGTACTAATATGATAATACAAGAGAAAAAGGGTTTTAAAGGGCTTACTTTGTACTAATATGATAATACAAGAGAGAAATGGGTTGAAAGGGCTTAATTTGTACTAATATGATAAGACAAGAGAGAAAGGGGTTTAAAGGGCTTACTTTGTACTAATATGATAAGACAAGAGAGAAATGGATTTAAAGGGCTTCTATTCTACTGACCTTTCGAGCCGCAGCCGGCCCATAGGGCAAGATGCTCCTTCTCTTATTTGAATTTTGCTCTAGCAGTTTTCAATTCTTTTAAAGATATTTTATCAAATCTCTCCATTTGTCTCTGTTCTGTGCAATAATCTCTATCTCATTGAGGGAGCTGATTCCTGCTGCTTTTGCCTCTCTCATCAATGTTCATCTCAGTGTCTTTATGGGGTATCCTCTTTTTCTCTTACCTGTTATTTCCCACATGAGGGATTGCTTTGCTATCCGGTTATTATCTCTTCTCATCACATGTCCAACATATGACCATCATCTTTTCTTTATTACTGAAGATATTAGTGGTTGATTGGCGATTTCTCTAATTTCCTCGTTTGTTTTGAATTCGTTCCGCGCTATACCAAGTATTTTCCTTAGACATTTATTTTCGAATGTGTTCAACTTTGTTTCTATATCTCTTGTTGTTTTCCAGCTTTCACGCGCATACGTAAGGGTAGATAGTACATTTGATTTGCATTGTGTAAGTTTTGTGTTTGTGCTCATGAGTTTTGATTTCCACAACTTTTCAAGGCTTCTGAAAGACATTGCTGCTTTAGCTATTCTGATTCTAATTTCTTTGCTTGTATCCCCTTCTCGATCAATGTGACTTCCAAGATAGATAAAGTGATCGATCTCTTCTACTGGTTTGTTTTCCATGTATATTTTGTCGTCTGTTGGAATTAAGCTTTTCATGACTTTAGTCTTTTCTTGGTTGATCTCAAGCCCAATTTTGCTGGCTATTGATGATAGTTCATTTTGTGTTTTCCTGCATCGTTTTTATCTGACTGCTGATGAGAACTATGTCATCAGCAAAGTCGATGTCCTCTAAATGGTCTCCCTGAATCCATTCGATGCCTTTATTACCAATGCAGCATTTCTTCATTATGAAGTCCATAACATTATGAAGTCCATATTCCAAATAACAAGGGCGATAAAATACATCCCTGTTTAACCCAAGTTTCTATTGGGAAACATTCCTCAGTCCTCGCTCAGTCCTTCCTCTGTTCGAACTGCACATGTGTAACCATCATACATGTCTGTAATAATATTTATGATTTTTGATGGTAAGCCATATTGCTTCAGAATTTTCCACAAAGAATCTCTATGAATACTGGCAAATGCTTTTTTGAAGTCGATGAAGTTAAGTACAAAAGGTTTTTTGCTTTTCAATGTGTTCCTCCAATATAAATCGTAGAGTTAAAATGTGGTCAAGGCAGCTTCTCCCTTTTCTAAACCCATCTGTTCTTCACGCATTACTGTATCTATTGAATATTTATTCTATTTAGGATGATTTTGCAGAATAACTTTGAGGCAACTGATGAAAGTGTCACACCTCTCCAGTTGTTACAATCTCTAAGATTGCCTTTTTTGGAATCTTAACAATGATTCCTTTTTTTCCATTTATGAGGCGTCGTCTCTGCTTTCCAGATGATGTTGAACATTTTCTGGAGATGTATTAAATTATGGCTATCAATTGCCTTGAGTATCTCAGCTGTTAACTTATCCTCTCCAGCAGCCTTGTTACTGGTCATACGCTTTAAGGTGGTTTCTATTTCGTTCAAGGTGAAGTCATCTAAATTTACACCTAATTCTGCTTCTGGTGTTTCAGCTTCAAAATCTATTAAACTGTGAGGTAGTGGACGGTTAAGAATTTCTTAAAGGGTTTACTTTGTACTAACATGATAAGACAAGAGAGAAATGGGTTTAATGGACTTACTTTGTACTAATATGATAAGACAAGAGAGAAATGGGTTTAATGGACTTACTTTGTACTAATATGATAAGACAAGAGAGAAATGGGTTTAATGGACTTACTTTGTACTAATATGATAAGACAAGAGAGAAATGGGTTTAATGGACTTACTTTGTACTAATATGATAAGACAAGAGAGAAATGGGTTTAAAAGGCTTACTTTGTACTAATATGATAAGACAAGAGAGAAATTGGTTTAATGGACTTACTTTGTACTAATATGATAAGGTAAGAGAGAAATGGGTTTAAAGGGCTTACTTTGCACTAATATGATAAGACAAAAGAGAAATGGGTTTAATGGGCTTACTTTGTATTAATATAAGACAAGAGAGAAAGGGGTTTAAAGGGCTTACTTTGTACTAATATGATAATACAAAAGAGAAAGGGGTTTAATGGGCTTACTTTGTACTAACATGATAAGACAAGAGAGAAAGGGGTTTAATGGGCTTACTTTGTACTAATATGATAAGACAAGAGAGAAATGGTATTAATGGGCTTACTTTGTACTAATATGATAAGACAAGAGAGAAACATGTTTAATTCAAACCAGCAGATACACATTTAAATGTAAATCAACAGTTTTCGGGCACATCATGAGAAGAGGCAAGTTGGAATACTTGTTACAACTGGCAAAATAAAAGGAAAAAGATATCGTGGACGACAAAGAGAGAAAATACTGGATAGCTTGATGTCATGGCATGGAAAACAGTCAACAACAGAACTGATACGATGCACTGTAGATAGAAGATTGTGGAAGGACATGATCGCCTACGCCAACAGATATGGCACATGATAATAATGAGACCATATTCATGTTTTATGAACTACCACTTTGCCTATTTGTAGATCATAGTTATGTTTTATGAACTACCACTTTATATATTCGTATATCATATTCATTTTTCATGAACTACAAATTCTGTGTTCGTAGATCATATTCATGTTTTATGAATTACCATTCAATCTATTTATAGATCATATTCATGATTCATGAACTACCACTTTGTCTGTTTGTAGATTATGTTCATGTTTGTGTCTATCTTCCAGACAAATCTGATAATCTAGCTATAAATTAACCTTAAATACATTTCTTAAATCTCATGTGAAGCCAATACATCAAAAAAAGTAAAAAGCCCCCATTACGTCAAGTGACGTATAGGGAATATGGTGTTAGTGACCGTAAATTTTATAGACCTTCGGCACATGATTTTTGGGGTAATGTGGTCGGTATTACGCCCGTGTCGCTTTACTTTTTCAGAAAAAAATCCGGTACCCATTTAAGGCTGGGTGAATCTCGGAAGCCGTCGGTTGGGATAGAACCCTACCTCTTGTCCTTTGTAGTCCAGTTCACTAAAAGCCAATGCATAAGTTATATTTATTTTGTAGAAAAAATTACTGGCCAGTTGCACTAAAGACTGTTTTTTTTAATTGATGTGTTCAGGCATATTTGTGTGTGCCGGGAGTTTAAATATACATTGCTCTAACATAAACTTGTCAATACATGATTATCATTGGTTAACCGTAACAACTTAATAATTTAAAAAAACTTGTTAGTAAATATAATATGAAATCAATAACATATTGTGATCATATAAAACAAAGTGGTGGCCTAGAAAATATTATAATGGAGGGCATGGTATCAAGTAGAGGTGAGAAGGAAGCGACTGATGCAAGATATCAAAGACGAGCTGGGATTGACTGTTGGAGACGCATGAAATATCGCTTAGGACAGAAACAAATTTAGAGCAGTCGTCAAAGGAACCAGAATCTATCATTGATAAACAAGAAGATGATGTTAAAGCGTGTCTTGTTAAATATAACATCGCAAATTCATTATGGGTGTCCGGTTAGCGCAATCGATAGGCGGTTGGCTTACCACGGCAACAGCCGGGGTTCGTACCCTGGCGAGGACACCTGGGTTTTACTAATTCCCTAAAAATTAGTACCTCTGAAGTCGGAGTAAATCTGCCTGCATGGCGAGGGGCATCCTGTAATGGGATAAAACAGACTTTACACGCAAAATTCAGTCCCACAAAATTGAGTGGGTGGGACTTCGTCAGAGGTCAAAGCTGACGAAAGCGAACGAACGAACGAAATTCATTATTATTAACCATTGTTATAATCGTGTCATATTTATGTGCTAGCTTTAAATCGTATCATACAATTTATTTGGCATCATTGTCCCTAGAGTCTACCAATCATTCTCCAGTCGTCTCATCATTCTCCAGTCGTTACATCACTCTCCAGTGGTTACATCATTCTCCTGTCGTTACACCATTCTCCAGTCGTTACATCATTTTCCAGTCGTTACATCATTCTCCAGTCGTTACATCATTCTCCAGTCGCTACATCATTTTCCAGTCGTTACATCTTTCTCCAGTCGTTACATCATTCTCAAGTCGCCTCATGATTCTCCAGTCATTACATCATTTTCCAGTCGTCTCATCATTCTCCAGTCGTCTCATCATTCTCCAGTCGTTACAACATTCTCCAGTCGTTACATCATTCTCCAGTCGTTACATCATTCTCCAGTCGTTACAACATTCTCCAGTCGTTTCATCATTCTCCAGTCGTTACATTTTTTCCAGTCGTTACATCATTCTCCAGTCGTCTCATCTTTCTCCAGTCGTTACATCATTCTCCAGTCGTCTCATCATTCTCTAGTCGTTACATCATTCTCCAGTCGTTTTATCATTTTAAAGTTGTATCATCATTCTCCATTCGTTACATCATTCTCCAGTCGTTACATCATTCTCCAAACGCTACATCATTCTCCAGCCGTTACATCATTCCCCAGCCGTTACATCATTCCCCAGTCGTTTCATCATTCTCCAGTCGTTACATCATTCTCCAGTCGTCTCATTATTCTCCAGTCGTTACATCATTCTCCAGTCGTTACATCATTCTCCACTCGTCTCATCATTCTCCAGTCGTTACATCATTCTCCAGTCGTTACATCATTCTCTAGTCGTTACATCATTCTCCATTCGTCTCATCATTCTCCAGTCGTTTCGTCATTCTCCAGTCGTTACATCATTCTCTAGTCGCTACATCATTCTCCAGTCGTTATAGCATTCTCCAGTCGTTATATCATTCTCCAGTCGTTACATCATTCTTAGTCGTTACATCATTCTTAGTCGTTACATCATTCCCCATTCAACTCATCAGTCTCCAGTCGTCTCATCATTCTCCAGTCATCTCATCATTCTCCAGTCGTCTCATCATTCCCCAGTCGTTACATCATTCTCCAGTCGTCTCATCATTCTTCATTCGTCTCATCATTCTCCAGTCGTCTCATCATACTCCAGTCATCTCATCATTCTCCAGTCTCATCATTCCCCAGTCGTCTCATCATTCTTCAGTCGTCTCATCATTCTTCAGTCGTCTCATCATTCTCCAGTCTCATCATTCCCCAGTCGTCTCATCATTCTTCAGTCGTCTCATCATTCTTCAGTCGTCTCATTATTCTCCAGTCGTCTCATCATACTCCAGTCATCTCATCATTCTCCAGTCTCATCATTCCCCAGTCGTCTCATCATTCTTCAGTCGTCTCATCATTCTTCAGTCGTCTCATCATTCTCCAGTCGTCTCATCATTCTTCAGTCGTCTCATCATTCTTCAGTCGTCTCATCATTCTTCAGTCGTCTCATCATTTCCCATTCAACTCACCAGTCTCCAGTCGTCTCATCATTCTCCAGTTATCTCATCATTCTCTAGTCTCATCATTCCCCAGTCGTCTCATCATTCTTCAGTCGTCTCATCATTCTTCAGTCGTCTCATCATTCTCCAGTCGTTACAACATTCTCCAGTCGTCTCATCATTCTCCAGTCATCTCATCATACTCCAGTCATCTCATCGTTTTCCAGTCGTTACATCGTTCTCCAGTCGTTACATTATTCTCCTTTATTCTTACATTTCCTTGTAATCAGAGATATTTCTGAGTGCCATCACTTCATCCATTTGAGTTCGTTCATCTCTAGGCCATTAAAGCTTATTTTCCCTGATCGTCTACCCTGCTCGTCTCTCGGTCTGTCTCCCATGCATGTTATCAATAATGAATTAAAATGGGCAAGCCGTTATGCCTGTGGTTTATTAATCTAAATAATAGCGTGTATGTACGTGGGATGTGTGTGCTTGTGTTGCTGCGACTGAAGGAAATATTGTTTATATTCTGAACTTGTCTACGCACCAAGAATGACAGCGATGCCCTTGTTAGGCTGATAGATTTGAACAAATCGGATACAGCAGTCATCGTTATGAACGATAAACGTAAAATTTATATTTTTGTTCACGTCATTAAAGTGTTGCTGTGGTAGTCTGATACGGTGCTCTTATCTCTTATAACTCTTTCCCCTCATAATTATGTTGCTGGTTTGAACTGAATTATCTGACTTAGATTCGTAAAAAAAAACCCCGGTTCGCAAGAGCCGGAGAGGGCGTTATTGGGAGGTGAAGTGCAAAACAAATGTCTCCGTGTGAGCGTTTCTGGGAATGTAAAGAGTTAAATGATACTAGTTACATTTGGTACAAGCATAAAATAATACAACATGAGGTTATCTGATCGTCAGAAGGTATCACGAGGTCAAAGGATTTTTTTTTTCTTTTAGCCAATTTAGCTTCTTGATATACTATGCGGGAGAAGGGTGCCTGGCTTTGCCCATCTGTTGCAAAATGAGTCCGAAGGCTGACGTAAACTCCTAATTGAATATATTCTCAGACTGTACCACCAGCCTATGTCAGTTCAAGCTGTAGCTTAAAGACAATTTCCTGATAGAATCTACCATCGATATCTGGAATCAGTCATTAAAACATACATTTGCTACCTCCGACAGTACTGGCCTCACGAAGATACGCTACCCTTAGTTGTGTTTGTACTTTCAGATTAAAAAATAAACTGTGTTTTGTTTGTTACTACTACTACTACTACTACTACTGCTACTGCTGCTGCTGCTGCTGCTGCTGCTGCTGCTACTGCTACTGCTACTGCTACTGCTACTGCTGCTACTACTACTACTACTACTACTACTACTACTATACCTATATACACCCTATACACCAACACCACTCTATTCATCAACACCCTGTACACCAACACCCTACACACCGACACCCTATTCACCAACACCCTATACACCGACACTATATTCACCAACATCCTACACACTAACACCCTATTCAACAACACTTTATTCCCCAACACCCTATTCCCCAACACCCTATTCAGCGAACACCCTATTCCATCACACCCTATTCACCAACACCCTATTCACCAACACCCTATTCACCAACACCCTATACACCGACATTATATTCACCAACACCCCTACACACCAACACCCTATTCAACAACACTTTATTCCCCAGCACTCTTTTCACCAACACCCAATTCACCAACACCCTATTCACCAACACCCTATTTCCTAACACTCTATTCTCCAACACCCTATTCCCCAAGACCCTATTTCCCAAGACCCTATTCTCCAACACCCTATTCACCAACACCCTATTCACCAACACCCTATTCCCCAACACCCTATTCACCAACACCCTACACACCAACACCCTATTCAACTATAACCTGACGATTAGTGCAGATAAAGAGCATTCATTAAAACTCGATCTCAACACAGGGAAAGGTGCCAAGCTAAAAAGAGGCAAATCATGGGTGGGCCGAGCAAAAGATGTCCTCAAACATGTCTGTGGGCTTACCAATATCAACGTTGCCGTGGAGTGGATGGATACATGTGCCTTATTCATTCAAGGAGATATTCTCATGTATTGTCATACTCGACAGGGAAAGTAGAGAAGTCAGTCGCGGTCAATGCGAAGGTGAAAGGCGTATTAATAGTAACATGAATAAACACTTCGTTTACAAAGTAACATCATTGTCATTAAATCGGTCAGTCGAAGAGAAAGATTTGGCTAGTTCGTTCGTGAGGAAGTAGCTGTTATCACGTTAAACATTACAGCCAGGTAATCTCACCCACCTGTCTTAGAAGGGATTATTTATATTTAAGTCAACAAATGATAGAAAACGTGTAATAATATAGGAAAGTAACAACTAATAAGAAAATGGTGTTATTTGTAAGGAAAAGAAGACACAGGGATTGATTTATGCGAACAGAGACTAATAAGAGATTGTATCGGCAATATTATAAAAGACATGTTTTGATAAATAGTGCAACATCTGAAACAATAATGTTATTGTATGCCAGTACAGGTATAGGAAGATGTGTAAGTATTGTAAAAGATAAAAGAACACAACAAAATAGTATGTGTTAATGCACAGCTCTAGGGCAGGAATTGTCTAAGAGACGGTTGGTCAGTATGTAAAGTCCTTAGACTTGCACAATTAGAAGAGAATATTTTAAAGTTAAGCAACAGTTTAAGGGGTGGAACACGTGCCTTGTTCAACGCGCTGGGAATTCACTTACTTGTCGTGTTGTGGACGCTGGGAACTCACATACTTGTCGTGTTATGGACGCTGGGAACTCACATACTTGTCGTGTTGTGGACGCTGAGAACTCACATACTTGTCGTGTTGTGGACGCTGGGAACCCACATTCTTGTCGTGTTGTGGACGCTGGGAACTAACATACTTGTCGTGTTGTGGAAGCTGGGAACTCAAATACTTGTCGTGTTGTGGACGCTGGGAACTAACATACTTGTCGTGTTGTGGACGCTGGGAACTAACATACTTGTCGTGTTGTGGTGGCTGGGAACTCACATACTTGTCGTGTTGTGGACGCTGGGAATTCACATACTTGTCGTGTTGTGGACGCTGGGAACTCACATACTTGTCGTGTTGTGGACGCTGGGAACTCACATACTTGTCGTGTTGTGGACGCTGAGAACTCACATACTTGTCGTGTTGTGGACGCTGGGAACTCACATACTTGTCGTGTTGTGGACGCTGGGAATTCACATACTTGTCGTGTTGTGGACGCTGGGAACTCACATACTTGTCGTGTTGTGGACGCTGAGACCTCACTTACTTGTCGTGTTGTAGACGCTGAGACCTCACTTACTTGTCATGTTGTGGACGCTGGGAACTCACATACTTGTCGTGTTGTGGACGCTGGGAATTCACATACTTGTGTTGTGGACGCTGGGACCTCACATACTTGTCGTGTTGTGGACGCTGGGAACTCACATACTTGTCGTGTTATGGACGCTGGGACCTCACATACTTGTCGTGTTTGGGAAGCTGGGACCTCACATACTTGTCGTGTTGTGGACGCTGGGAACTCACATATTTGTCTTGTCGTGGACGCTGGGACCTCACATACTTGTCGTGTTGTGCACGCTGGGACCTCACATACTTGTCGTGTTGTGGTGGCTGGGACCTCACTTACTTGTCGTGTTGTGGACGCTGGGAACTCACATACTTGTCGTGTTGTGGACGCTGGGACCTCACATACTTGTCGTGTTGGGGACGCTTGGGCCCCACATACTTGTCGTGTTGTGGACGCTGGGAACTCACATACTTGTCGTGTTGTTGACGCTGGAACCTCACATACTTGTCGTGTTGTTGACGCTGGGAACTCACGTACTTGTCGTGTTGTGGACGCTGGGAACTCACATACTTGTCGTGTTGTGGACGCTGGGAACTCACATACTTGACGTGTTGTGGACGCTGGGAACTCACATACTTGTCGTGTTATGGACACTGGGAACTCACATAATTGTGGTGTTGTGGACGCTGGGAACTAACATGTATGTCGTGTTGTGGACGCTGGGAACTCGCATACTTGTCGTGTTGTGGACGCTGGGAACTCACATACTTGTCGTGTTGTGGACGCTGAGACCTCACTTACTTGTCGTGTTGTGGACGCTGGGAACTCATATACTTGTCCTTTTGTGAACGCTGGGACCTCACTTACTTGTCGTGTTGTGGACGCTGGGACCTCACTTACTTGTCGTGTTGTGGACGCTGGGAACTCACATACATGTAGTGTTGTGGACGCTGGGAATTCACATACTTGTCGTGTTGTGGACGCTGTGAACTCACATACTTGTCGTGTTGTGGACGCTGAGACCTCACTTACTTGTCGTGTTGTGGACGCTGGGAACTCATATACTTGTCCTTTTGTGAACGCTGGGACCTCACTTACTTGTCGTGTTGTGGACGCTGGGACCTCACTTACTTGTCGTGTTGTGGACGCTGGGAACTCACATACAGGTAGTGTTGTGGACGCTGGGAATTCACATACTTGTCGTGTTGTGGACGCTGGGAATTCACATACTTGTCGTGTTGTGGACGCTGGGACCTCACATACTTGTCGTGTTGTGGACGCTGGGAACTCACATACTTGTCGTGTTGTGGTGGCTGGGACCTCACTTACTTGTCGTGTTGTGGACGCTAGGAACTCACATATTTGTCTTGTCGTGGACGCTGGGACCTCAGATACTTGTCGTGTTGTGCACGCTGGGACCTCACATACTTGTCGTGTTGTGGTTGCTGGGACCCCACATACTTGTCGTGTTGTGGACGCTGGAACCTCACATACTTGTCGTGTTGTGGACGCTGGGACCTCACATACTTGTCGTGTTATGGACGCTGGGACCTCACATACTTTTCTTGTCGTTGACACCTGGACCTCGCATACTTGTCATGTTTTTGGACGCTGGGACCTCACATACTTGTCGTGTTGTGGACGCTGGGACCTCACATACTTGTCGTGTTATGGACGCTGGGACCTCACATACTTGTCTTGTCGTTGACACCTGGACCTCACAAACTTGTCGTGTTGTGGACGCTGGGATCTCACATACTTGTCGTATTGTGGACGCTGAGACCTCACATACTTGTCTTGTTGTTGACGCTGTGACCTCACACACTTGTCGTGTTGTGGACGCTGGGAACTCACATACTTTTCTTGTCGTGGACGCTGGGACCTCAGATACTTGTCGTGTTGTGCACGCTGGGACCTCACATACTTGTCGTGTTGTGGTTGCTGGGACCCCACATACTTGTCGTGTTGTGGACGCTGGAACCTCACATACTTGTCGTGTTGTGGACGCTGGGACCTCACATACTTGTCGTGTTATGGACGCTGGGACCTCACATACTTTTCTTGTCGTTGACACCTGGACCTCACATACTTGTCGTGTTGTGGACGCTGGGATCTCACATACTTGTCGTATTGTGGACGCTGAGACCTCACATACTTGTCTTGTTGTTGACGCTGTGACCTCACACACTTGTCGTGTTGTGGACGCTGGGAACTCACATACTTGTCTTGTCGTTGTCGCTGGGACATCACTTACTTGTCGTGTTGTGGACGCTTGGACCTCACTTACTTGTCGTGTTGTGGACGCTGTGACCTCACACATACTTGTCGTGTTGTGGACGCTGGGACCTCACTTACTTGTCGTGTTGTGGACGCTGGAACCTCACATACATGTCGTGTTGTGGACGCTGTGACCTCACACATACTTGTCGTGTTGTGGACGCTGGGACCTCACTTACTTGTCGTGTTGTGGACGCTGGAACCTCACATACATGTCGTGTTGTGGACGCAGGGACCGCACATACTTGTCGTGTTGTTAACGTTGAAACCTCACATACTTGTTTTGTCTTTGACGCTGGGACCTCACTTACTTGTCGTGTTGTGGACGATGGGACCTCATATACTTGTCGTGTTGTGGACGCTGGGACCTCACATACTCGACTTGTCGTGGACACTGCGTACTAACATACTTTCTTGTCGTGGACACTAGTAACTCACATACTGTCTTGTCGTGACGCTAGATACTCACATACTTGTCTTGTCGTGGACACTGCGTACTCACATAATTTCTTGTCATGGACACTGCGTACTCACATAGTTGTCTTGTCGTGGACACTGCGTACTCACATACTTGTCTTGACGTGGACACTGCGTACTCACATACTTTATTGTAGTGGACACTGGAAACTCACATTACGTGTCTTGTCCTGGACGCTGGAAACTCACATACTGTTTTGACCAGGACGTTGGCAACTCAGATACTTGTCTTGACAAGGACGCTGGGAACTCACATAACGTGTCTTGTCCTGGACGCTGGAAACTCACATAATGTTTTGCTCAGGACGCTGGGAACTCAGATACTTGTCTTGAAAAGGACGCTGGGAACTCAAATATTTGTCTTGTCGTTGGCGCTGTAAACTCACACACTTCTTCTGTCCTGGAGGCCGGGAACTCACATACATGTTTTGTCGTTGACGCTGTATACTCACACTACGCCACTTCCTGAACGCTTACGCGATCGTGCCCCGAACGAGTAAATGTGAAGAGCAGTTTGAGATAGTGAGGTCACATGGAACGACGATCTGTCAAGATTGTCATGTAAATCTGTTCCAATAATCACGGGCGGGCAATCTCACGCCACTGAGCGACTCAAGCGTGGACAACGGGCAGCGCTGTTGTCTATCGTTTCATCTGTGTAGACCAGGCTGTAATGACATTAATATTATCAATGTCGGTAAAGCTTCAAGCTAGCACTGGTGACGTTAGAGAGTATTGCAAACCTAGAGGTCACATAGTTCACTTGCACTAGAGGTCACATATTTCACTTGCACTCGGGTGGGGGTATGTAAATATGGGATTATAAATACTTATGTATAAGTGCATTAAAAAGAAACTGAGAAGATATGATGGCATTGCTACAGTAGGGGAGAGAGAGAGAGAGATTGAGAGAGAGAGAGAGATTTGTCCCAACTTTAACTTTCTCCTGCTGTGTGCTAAGAATGCCAGTAATTAAAGCGACACACTACGGAAGCGATTCACAAAAGAAAAGGAAACATTCTAGTCAACATTCTAACATGGGAAAGGTTAAATGTCAAAAATGTCATATTTTACCTGTTGCCAAGTACTATTGGTACGTCTGTGTAGGATCGACAGAAAACATTTTGAGCGGCCACAGGGAAAAGACATCAGGTAATAAGCTCGTCTTCTTCATTCGTTAATGACAGAAAGTGGTGACGTCATGTCACTGCATACAAAACATATTCAAAGAACTGAATTTATTTTTATACTTTAGACCGCAATCGATATCAGTTGAGTGTAATGGCCCACCAGTAGGGTTTTTACACATTTTTTTGGAACTAAACGATGCGTGCCTCTGTCTTATATATCTTCGTCGGTTAAGACTGCTAAGCGGTAATAAAGCTGATGATAAGAAGGATGAAAGGAGAAAAGGTATGATTATAGCTTTACATAGCCGCGATAGCTCAGAGGTTAGTGAACTGGGCTACCAAGGACAAGAGGTAGGGTTCGATCCTGATCGACGGCTTCCGGGTTCACCCAGCCCTAAATGGGTACCGGATTTTTTTCTCGGAAAGTAAAGCGGCAAATGCGTAATACCGACCACATTACCTCAAAATCATGTGTCGAAGTTTTGTAAAACTGAATGGTCACTAACACCAATTCCCCAGACGCCATGTAGACGCTCTTTACTTCTTTTTTTTTTTTTTAAACAGCTTGATATGGGTGAGTGACAACACAAAATCAAAATGACGTAGTCGCTAAGTAGTCCTTCATTATAAACAATTGCCGAAACACAAAATATATTTAAAAAGCAAACACAGCTACATAGGGAATAAATATCAGAATATCCAAAGAGGGAAATATTTGAAGTGACTTCTGTGAGATTTATGCCGAGAGAAGCAGGCTCCCCAAATAATAGTCAATCAGACATGACGAAGTGGGAACAATGGGGACCGCAGTGGGTCAACAGGTGAGAACCTAAATCGAGTCTAAAACTAATGTGGATATGGGTACTAGTTCCCTCATCTATATCTCAACAAGCCATGCTAATTTGCGTGGACACATACATGAACATACCTGCGCGAAAATATATGTGTTTTTACTTGCACATACATACGTATATAAACACATGCCCAAACATAAAAGCGTGTAATCATATACATGTGATTTACATATAAAGCAATATCTTTCTTCTTTCTTTATTCTTTTCTCTTTCTCATTGGTACCTAAAAGGTGTCCAAGTTATATCATTTGTTGTTCTTGTGCTTCTCGAACTGTCTGAATTAGTGATTTTCCTTTGTTGTTACATGTCTCTGTCACTGCATCTATCCATCTTCTTCTGGGTCTTCCTGTTGGTCTTTCCCATGCATTCTCAAGAAGAACGCCCTTGGCGATTGGTGAGGGTTCATTCTGACCAGGTGGTCAAACCATTTAAGTTGTTGTTGCTCTATATATTCTTGGCAGGGTTCAATTCCTACCATTTTTCTTATGGTCTCATTTGGTATTCTATCTCTTATTGTGTTGTTTGTTAATTTTCTCAAGCATAGCATCTCACGTAAACCAATATATATATATATATATATATATATATATATATATATATATATATACATATATACATATACTGGTTATTGGTTATGGACCAATAACCAATATATATATATATATATATATATATATATATATATATATATATATATACCTGCATATACATATATGTGTATACGGATATTTTGATATATACATGTATATATATATAAATTCAAAAAAACGTTCATCTAAGCGTTTCCCCGGATACATCTCTATTTATACCTACAACTGGTAAATCCTAGAGACTATTATCTGACCGTTTTTGTGAACATCTTCGTGATGTAAACCGTGACGTTGACACTGCAGAGGCGCCCTACTTCAATTCCCCAGGCCACGTGGGTAAACACGACATCCAAGTTACTCCCATTGTTTTGTGTCACTCCAGTAATCGCATCCGGTTCGAACTTGAGAATCGCATTATAGTTATGTTGATTTCCTTGTCCTAACCGAGGCATGAATATATCACGCAGATACACATAGTTTTTATGCAGGAAACCTTGCGCATATATTCATATTATATATGCATATGTATGTTATGTATAAGTATATATATATATACAATGATATTTTGGTAGGCATGTACATATATGGGTGTGTATATGTGTATTTATTAACTACTGACAAGCCTTTGACCTATTACTATTGTCCCACTTACTCTCTTGGTGTGTCCTTGCACTGCGTATACACATATATGTATGTGTTTGTATGTTTGTATATTTGTAAATAAACGTACTGTGCAGGGGGGTGTGGTATATGTGTATGTATGTATGTATATATATATATATATATATATATACGTATGTATGTGTATATGTTCATATGGATGAATATATATGGAAGTGATTGTTTATGTCTGCAGGTGAGTGTATTTATCTATATATATGGAAATATGAATGTACGGGCAAAAACATATGTGTTGTTACAAATACATGATACAAGTATGTGGGTTTGTATATATGTATATAACAATATATATATATTATATATATATATATATATATATATATATATATATACACACACTTATATATATATATATATATATATATATATATATATATATATATATATATATGCCCTTTTTTGGAATCCCCAGTGGAAAAGACAAAGTGGAAGACCAAGGAATTCTTGGAGAAGACAGATAGAAACAGAGATGAAGATGATGGGGAAGACATGGAATGATCTTAAAAGAATGGCAAGAAACAGAACGACTTGGAAAGTGTTTGTTGAAGACCTATGCTCCACAGGGAGCTGAAAGTAGAAGAAGAAGATATATATATATCTATATATATATATAAATATGTACATGATTCAAGCTTGTGTGTATGGTGGGCACGTGTACATGTAAAGGTATGTACATTTGTATAGGTACATGTTCTCAGACCCTTCACAGAGTCTCACTTGTTGACACCTACACTGTGGTGGTCCCCTTTGTCCAGTTCCACGGGCTTTGTCATGTATGGTTGGCGGTCAGCTGATGGTCTACCTCTCCCACAGATATCTCCCAGGGAATTCGCATAAAATATTTTGTTCAATAGATATTTAATTATTTAGATATTTTGTTATTTAGATATTTAATTATTTAGATATTTGGTTATTTAGAGATTTATATATTTAAATATTTAATTCTTTAGATATTTAGTTATTTAGCCCATATGCAGGTTTGCTTGCTTTGTCATAGCCATCTATAGATTTAGAAAGGCCCGCGAGTAGACAATAACACCGGAAAAGCATCTTTCTTGCGAGGCATTATCATCTTTAGGCGGGGTGGGGGTTGGGGGGGGGGGGGTTATACGGACTGCTGACGTCACTCTACCAAAAACCACTTCAACTGGCAAAGCTGGAAACGTCATGCTAGTTGGAGGTTTTCTGGGAATTCCCTGTCTGACTATGTAAATTTATAGACGGCTATATTTTTTGTACACACATTGTTGTATTTTGTCTATTTTATAGCTGAAGGACTACTAAACCGCATCGTCGATTTGATTTTGCGTTTTCACCCAACGATGTAAAGCTTTAACAATACCATTTATATATTTTTTTCAACCTTTAATTAGTTAACAGAACAAGCCCTAACTCTAAACTCATGTTATTTTTAACTGTAAAATGTACGATCAAATTAGCGGACTTCTATGAGAACTAATATGTGCCCTATCTACGTTTGTATGGGGCATTGAAACTATCGTATCTTCGCTTCGTACGATAGCCCGAACACGTACATGTATAACCGATGTACAGGACATGGTATTGGTGTTTGAGATCTATCAATGCAGGATGTTAGTAGGTTCTTAGATTTATTTGGTAATTCATGTTCATCTATTTAAACTACATATCCTATTTGTACTTCCTTTTTTTGTTACATTTTTAGACATCGCAGTTTCTTTCGATCCTTCTAGTTTTCACACATCAGCCTCATCAAGTACAATGCCTGCTGGCGTAGGTGATCATGTTTCTCCACAACTTTCGATCCTTCTAGTTTTCACACATGAGCCTCATCAAGTACAATGCCTGCTGGCGTAGGTGATCATGTTTCTCCACAACTTTCGATCCTTCTAGTTTTCACACATGAGCCTCATCAAGTACAATGCCTGCTGGCGTAGGTGATCATGTTTCTCCACAACTTTCGATCCTTCTAGTTTTCACACATCAGCCTCATCAAGTACAATGCCTGCTGGCGTAGGTGATCATGTTTCTCCACAACTTTCGATCTCGACAGTTATTGATCATTTCTGTTGTTGATCGTCTGCCCTGCCATTCACTTAAGTGTCTAGTATCTTTTCTCTTTGCTTCCGTCTATCTCTTCGTCCCTCAATTTTCCCAGATGTTACAATATATTCCAGCTGTTCCCTTCATACATACATTTTGTTATACTTGTTCATATGTTTATACCACATGCTCATTCTTCCATCTAATTCTACCCTCGATCTTGCCGTGAATCTATTCCTTGCTCGCAGTATCTACCGCTCCGGCACATTCGTGACCGACATGATAAATCAATGAACGATTAGATGATAGATTTCTATGACGTCGCTTGTATGCACACATCCTCTATTCTGCGTTCCTATGACGTGGCTTGTATGCACACATCCTCCATTCTGCCTTCCTATGACGTCGCTTGTATGTACACATCCTGCATTCTGCCTTCCTATGACGTCGCTTGTATGCACACATCCTCCATTCTGCCTTCCTATGACGTCGCTTGTATGCACACATCCTCCATTCTGCCTTCCTATGACGTCGCTTGTATGCACACATCCTCCATTCTGCCTTCCTATGACGTCGCTTGTATGCACACATCCTCCATTATGCCTTCCTATGACGTGGCTTGTATGCACAGATCCTCCATTCTGCCTTCCAATGACGTGACTTGTATGCACACACCCTCCATTCTGCCTTCCTATGACGTCGCTTGCATGCACACATCATCCATTCTGCCTTCCTATGACGTGACTTGTATGCACACATCCTCCATTCTGCCTTCCTATGACGTGGCTTGTATGCACACATCCTCCATTCTGCCTTCCTATGACGTCGCTTGTATGCACACATCCTCCATTCTGCCTTCCTATGACGTGACTTGTATGCACACATCCTCCATTCTGCCTTCCTATGACGTGACTTGTATGCACACATCCTCCATTCTGCCTTCTTGTGGGCTCTTGACTTTATTGCCTGTGAAAATGGTCTCACCACATTGTCCCACTCTTCTAATAAAATTGATCTCGCTCTCACCACATTGTCCCACTCTTCTAATAAAATTGATCTCGCTCTCACCCATCGGCTGTACAGCAAAGCGTCACACACAATCATAATGCGGTATTTATTCATCCTCAGCTCTGACCCAACCACGTCACCCCTCTTCACTGATGCTACTCTAATTGCGTCGTCCCATGAAGAGCTCTACTCAAACCACCGTGAAACACTTCCATGCAGCCGCCAAGTCTGTAGGACACGACCGTTTGTGCTGGAGACTGACTGGTTACATTCCTTAATGGTAATTTCCATATCAGTGAGGGATTTACTTCATTTTAAATACAATCATACGTGTTATATATGTCAAAGGAAGACCTACATTGGTGGAAGGTGTAGTGTTGTCGATTATGAGCTTCTCCGCGAGATCTGACTAAATTCTTACCTTCTTCAGTAGCAGTCCATTTTAACCAGAACCATTGTGATGCTGACCAAATCCAACTTGATAGCATGACCTTAATCGCCTCGAATGAACGTAGCTGTTTTTCTTTGAAGAACTGTTTCATAGTTCCCTGTGGTTGTTTAAACCCAAATAAGATAACCTCTTTCATTCTTTTTTTCAGATTATACTTTAAGTTTCTTACTTTATATATATATTTATATATTACGTTTCAGACGCATTTCAATATTCGGTTTAGAAAATATCTTCTTTCGTATTATATTGTAAGTCGGTGTCTCATTCTGTGTGTTCTTTTATAATGCCGATATATGACTGGCAATCCGTCAACATTTTTTTTTGATTTAGGAGTTGTGTTGTTTTATTTTTCTTTCGCCAAATCTGAAGATGTTTTGGTAGAAATATTGGTTATTCGTTTAGTCTTTCTCGAATCAACCCAGATGCTGTCTTTTGTTGTATTTGTTTCAGCAGATAAATTGTTTAGCAATATGATAATGCCAGCTCTATCACAATTAATTTTATTTTCTTTTGTTTTGTTTTTAAATGTCCGTTAAGCAAAGCAATGCTTGCACAGAACCTACAGCATTTATTAGCAAATGAGAACCGGTAGAGTATGAATGCTCGTTTTCTTTTAGCTAAAACGGTTTTAAAACAGCTAACACCAACCTGCACCATCAAAGCAAGAGACAGAGCAGACTGGCGCTCCATGGTAGCCAACCTTCGACGCGGAGAAGGCACTCGAAGATGATGATGAAAACAGTTTAACATTTTATATTTTCTAAAAGGATACCTCTTTGTATCTTAATCCACCCCCCCCCCCCCCCGCTTTTTCAACCCTTTTTTCCCAAAGCAAACCCCTTTATAGGTCATGATTATTTCACAAACAGAAGATCTCATATCTTGTACTAAATCGGATTGAGTAGCATCTCGTCTTCTTCCTAATTTGACTGTATAGCATCTCGTCTTCTCCCAAATGGGACTGAGTAGCCGCTTGTCTTCTCCCAAATGGGACTGAGTAGCCGCTCGTCTTCTCCCAAATGGGACTGAGTAGCCGCTTGTCTTCTCCCAAATGGGACTGAGTAGCCGCTTGTCTTCTCCCAAATGAGACTGAGTAGCCGCTCGTCTTCTCCCAAATGGGACTGAGTAGCCGCTCGTCTTCTCCCAAATGGGACTGAGTAGCCGCTCGTCTTCTCCCAAATGGGACTGAGTAGCCGCTTGTCTTCTCCCAAATGGGACTGAGTAGCCGCTCGTCTTCTCCCAAATGAGACTGAGTAGCCGCTCGTCTTCTCCCAAATGGGACTAAGTAACCGCTTGTCTTTTCCCAAATGGGACTGTGTTGCATCTCATTTTCTCCCAAATGGGACTAATTAACCGCTTGTCTTTTCCCAAATGGGACTGTGTTGCATCTCATTTTCCCCCAAATGGGACTAAGTAACCGCTTCTATTTCCCAAATGGGACTGTGTTGCATCTCATTTTCTCCCAAATAGGACTGAGTAACCGCTTCTATTTTCCCAAATGGGACTGTGTTGCATCTCATTTTCACCCAAATGGGACTAAGTAACCGCTTCTATTTTCCCAAATGGGACTGTGTTGCATCTCATTTTCTCCCAAATAGGACTGAGTAGCCGCTTGTTTTCTCCCAAGTGGGACTATGCAGCATCTCGTCTTTCTCCAAATGGGACTGAGTAGCATCTCGTCTTCCCTCAAATGGGACTGAGTAGCCGCTAGTTTTCTCCCAAGTGGGACTGTGCAGCATCTCGTCTTTCCCCAAATGGGATTGAGTAGCCGCTCGTTTTCTCCCAAATGGGACTGTGCAGCATCTCGTCTTTCCCCAAATGGGACTGAGTAGCCGCTCGTTTTCTCCCAAATGGGACTGTGTAGCATCTCGTCTTCTCCCAAATAGGAGTTTGTGATGTTTCATATTCTCCCACCAAAAAAACTATGTAGCATCTCTTCTTCTCCTAAATGGAACTATGTGATCCCCAATCCTCTGCTAAATTAAGAAATGAGAGACTTCGGAGCAGGAAGTAAAGGAATTTAAAATAGATTCAACAATTTAGAATAGATTCAACATTTTAGAATAGATTCAACATTTTAGAATAGATTCAACAATTTAGAATAGATTCAACACTTTAGAATAGATTCAACAATTTAGAATAGATTCAACAATTTAGAATAGATTCAACAATTTAGAATAGATTCAACATTTTAGAATAGATTCAACAATTTAGAATAGATTCAACATTTTAGAATAGATTCAACGTTTTAGAATAGATTCAACATTTTAGACAAACATACATACTTCAGGCGAGGCTTACGTCACTGTGTGAAAAGGACCACACTTTTTGTAGCGATAATGTTGCCCTACAAGTACCAGGAAGTAAAGAAGATACTGATTGTTCTATTGGTTAGTCTTTAAAGTCAGAGAGGAGGCAAAAAAGATCTTTAGGTCTTTATAATAAAAGTTTTATATTTGTGACAGCACAACTAAAGTTTCACTAACAGATTAAAGTTAGCAGCTGTACCGTGACTGGATTGATGTGTGATTGTTGCCTATTGACTTGTTGCGTGGTCGATCTAATACAGAAAATGGATAGATACATTGTTTAATGAGCCGCGATAGCTCAATGGTTAGTGAACTGGACTACAAAGGACAAGGGGTAGGGTTCGATCACAACCGACGGCTTCCGGGTTCACCCAGCCTTAAATGGGTACCGGATTTTTTTTCTGGGAAAGTAAAGCAGCACGGGCGTAATACCGAACACATTACCCCGAAAATCATGTGCTGAAGGTCTGTAAAATATAGGGTCACTAACACCATATTTCCCTATACGCCACTTGGCGTGACAGAGGTACTTTACTTTACTTTACTTTACTGCATTGTTTAATGGGAAGCTCATTGTTATTTTAGCTTGAGTTAGGAGAGTTGAAGATTGCGACTAACAGCAGCTTATTGCTGAAGTCATTAGTAACGATGTGGTTAGGAAGTAACTTTACTCACTATAAATGTTGTTTAAGCCTAGTTTCATAACTCAATGGTGGTTAGTTAATGTTAGTGGTAAGCTAGCTTCATGATTCAATGGCGGTTAGTTATTGTTAGTGGTAAGCTAGCTTTATGACTCAATGGTGCTTAGTTAATGTTAGTGGTAAACTAGCTTAATGATTCAATTGTGGTTAGTTAATATTAGTGGTAAGTTGGCTTCATAGCTTAATGGTGGCTAATTAATGTTAGCGGTAAGCTAGATTCATGACTCAATGGTGGTTAGTTATTCTTAGTAGTAAGATTGATTCATGACTCAATGGCGGTTAGTTATTCTTAGTGGTAAGATTGATTCATGACTCAATGGTGGTTAGTTATTCTTAGTAGTAAGATTGATTCATGACTCAATGGTGGTTAGTTATTCTTAGTGGTAAGATTGATTCATGACTCAATGGTGGTTAGTTATTCTTAGTAGTAAGATTGATTCATGACTCAATGGTGGTTAGTTATTCTTAGTGGTAAGATTGATTCATGACTCAATGGTGGTTAGTTATTTTTAGTGGTAAGCTTCATTTTGACTCAATGGTGATTAATTAATATAAGCGGTAAGCTAGATTCATGACTCAATTGTGGTTAATTAATATTAACGAGCTAACTTATGACCCAGTGGTCGTTAAAAAATTGTTATGTGTACTTGGTGTAATAACTGAAGAAACCTAACATATCAGCAAACACCTTCTGGTTACATTGTTAAAACACCAACAAAATACTTAATTAACTGTCGAATGAAGGAACATACACTATCAAATGTATCATAAATTGTTTATTTCTTTGGCGGTTTTGTCATAATAGAATTATTATCGAAGAAAGAAAACGAAGGACCCACTAGATGTTGTAAATTATGTTTATAGACCAATGGCACATTTTGGTTTGGGTGCTGCAGTCGGTATTATGTCGGTGTCACCATTACTTGTTAAAACATGGCTGATCAGGACTTAATATGATTTTTTTATCTTAGTGGTCCAATTCACTAAACACTGAGCTCTCGCGGTTTAATTATTGTTTAGGGTGGCTCATTAACAAATAATTCCTGGTCGCTTTGTCATATATTATTAAGTTGGCTCTAACTACAGCCTCGGTAGAGATAAGTGTTTGTAAAATAACTCGTCCATTCTAGCAGCTTGAACTACATACAGGCACGATGAAATTAAATAGTTTGTATACCTGGATAATTATAAATTATATAGTTTGTTTACCTGGACAAACAGAAATTAAATAGATTGTTTACCTGAACAACAATAAATGTGATAAGCTGCCCACCTGGACAACAATAAATAAAATAGGTTGTCTAGCTGGACAATTAGAAATTAAGTAGTTTGTCAACCTGGACAACAAACAATCTAATAGGCTGTCCACCTGGACATCAAGAAATTAAATAGGTTGTCAACCTGGACAATTGGAAATTAAATAGGTTGCCTACCTGGACAATTAGAAGATAAATAGATTGCTTACCTGACCAACAAGAAATTAATTAGGTTGCCTACGTGGACAACAAGAAATTAATTTGGTTGCCTACATGGACAATTAGAAATTAAATAGGTTGTCTACCTGGACAGCTAGAGATGAAATAGGTTGTCTGCCTGGACAATTAGAAATGAAATAGGTTGTCTACCTGGACAACTAGAAATGAAATAGTCTGTCTACCTGGACAATTAGAAATGAAATAGTTTGTCTACCTGGACAATTATAAATAAAATAGTTTGTCTACCTGGAGAGGGTGTCATGTGATTTAATGATGTATAAAAGAAGAAATAGGGCCCACATCTCAGAATACAGGGATACAAAGATGAAGTAGCAATATCAAGTAAATTAACAACATTATCGAGTGTCAATTGATGAACTGCCACCAGAACAAGAACTACCGACTAGTCTAAATGTCATGTTACCGCCAAAGATTGTTTGTGCTGGTGTGCTTTTATTTTTCATATTTCGTTTCAAATGACCAACATCAACAATTGATCAACATCAACAAAACAGAAGTCATGAATGTCGCCAAAAATAAACAGAACATAAACATAACTATAGAAGGCAGACAACTAAAACAAGTAGAGGAATTCAAATACCTAGGAAGTCTAATGACAAACGATAATTCTCAAACAGCAGAGATAGAATCAAGATGCAACAAAGCTTGTCAAATCATCGGACAGTTATCACCACTATTGTCCAACAAGGAAATAACTCTGGAGGCAAAACGAGCTCTATACAATACAATCTTCATCCCAACGTTGTGCTACCAATGCCAGACCTGGACCCTAGATGCAAGAACAATAAGAAAAATAACCTCTACAGAGATTAAATGTTTTAGACGAATGACAGGAAACAGTATAAGAGATAAGATCAGAAATGAAGAACTGAGAAAAAAGCTAGGAATAGCCCCCGCCATAGAATATATAAGGAATCAACAGATAAAATGGTTTGGCCACGTGACAAGTCAGAAAGAACAAAACACAACACATCGAGCCTTCAACAAACTTTGTAAGAACACCAGACCCAAGGGTCGACCACGAAAAAGATGGGTCGACGGAATATTAGAAGCACTAGGAAACATAACAGCAGCAGAGGCGAACATAAGAGCAAAAGACCGCAAATTACATCTCCACTCGACGCTGAAAGGCAGATGAGGAAGAGGAAGAAGAAGTTTCAAATGACGCCTGCCAATGACCGATTGTCTGCGGTTTTATGTTTAAACATTCAGAATATCAGTGTAATCACAATCATTGTCGTGGAACAAAATAATGCAGTTCATTAAAATAAGGTTAGTCATATCTCATATTTTGGTGTCAGTGTTAGTCATGCCTCATATCGTTGTGTGCATGTCAGTGTTAGTCACATCTCATATCTTTGTGTGTGTCAGTGTTAGTCATATCTCATATTTTGGTGTGTGTCAGTATTAGTCATGCCTCATATCGTTGTGTGCATGTCAGTGTTAGTCACATCTCATATCTTTGTATATGCATGTCTGTGTTAGTCACCTCTAGTGACTGGGGCAGATGATGCTCGTGAACCTGGTAGGGCCGACCATCTAAGGGCAGAATCCCCCAACAGAAAAGACAATCTGCTGCCTTGCAGGTAGCTTGGGGACAATCAAAGGCTAAGGAAAGCAAACCTGAACAAAATGCTGGCTGAAATCGGATGCACTGGGCCACTGGCGCAGAACACAGTGCAACGTTTTAACAGGTATTCAATCAGGGTGGATCTAACAGACTCTAATTATGTTAGAACAGATGTTCTGTCTGTGGGGTCGATCAATTCACTTAATCAGACAGCTGTCTTCATGTGAGAGTCTGGAATCCTACTCTGATTTTGTCCTGATCGCAGAGAGAGAGAGAGAGAGAAAAGAAGGTCGTGCTGCCCGCAATGATCGTTACTGCGACCCGGAAATGTTCTTCACGCCATTTTATTCTGAACGCTGTTCACTAGAACGGTATGAACAATCAGGATGAACACTTTGTTGGTTACGGATACAGTGGTGTAGCGGATGTGGGAATGCCCCCGATTGCAGTGACGTCATTCTGTTCTAAATTTTAAATTATAAATCTAAAGTTCCGTGCGAAATGCTGCGAAGCATAGACTAAGTAAATGTCGCTTTGTACATCTTTCATGTTCTGTCCAGTGTGTGGACACTCCTGAGTTCTGTCCAGTGTGTGGACACTCCTGAGTTCTGTCCAGTGTGTGGACATTCCTGAGTTCTGTCCAGTGTGTGGACACTCCTGAGTTCTGTCCAGTGTGTGGACACTCCTAAGTTCTGTCCAGTGTGTGGACCCTCCTGAGTTCTGTCCAGTGTGTGGACACTCCTGAGTTCTGTCTAGTGTGTGGACACTCCTGAGTTCTGTCCAGTGTGTGGACACTCCTGAGTTATGTCCAGTGTGTGGACACTCCTGAGTTATGTCCAGTGTGTGGACACTCCTGAGTTCTGTCCAGTGTGTGGACACTCCTGAGTTCTGTCCAGTGTGTGGACACTCCTGAGTTCTGTCCAGTGTGTGGACACTCCTGAGTTATGTCCAGTGTGTGGACACTCCTGAGACCATACTATTGTGAGAACACGTTTTTCCACATCATAAAAACTTGTTTCAGCCCATCTGAAATGAAATGTGGAAAACAAATGCACTTCTGCACAACACACTTACAGGATAAATCTGTGGGATGGAAATACCTTCTGACCAGCCTCAAGATTAATGTCTCTCTCGGCTACGAAAAGGTGTAAATCGAGAAGAAAAGAAGAAAATTAAATAGAATAAAAGATGCTTGCATGCGTTCGGCCGATAACTAAAGTAGTACATCTCTTCGTCATCCGCCCTTAAAGTGACGTTAAGTGGGCGTGTCTGCTTTTCTTGTGGTTTACAGTATAACTGTGATATTTTCGCCTTTCGGTCCAACACGTCTGACTTCAGCATGAGAAGAAAAGATGAAGAGGAAGAAAAATTAGGAGAAAATATTGAACCGTTTATAAGATAGAATGATGGTTACTACAATCATTTCATTTTTATTGACTCGTGATGATGATTTTTGCTCCGAGGAAACGTGCTGTTAGTCCCCATATTGCTTTGTAAGTATCAACATATTTATTGCTGAAGTGGTCAGGATCAAGCCAGGCCGCTCCGTATTCCACAGAAAACTCTAGAAGCAATTTTCAATATTTGTGAACCTTGAAGCTGTATAAACCGAAAGAATATTTGCCACGTTGAGATTTTAACAAAAACTATCTGGTCAGCTAATTATAACATTAATGTATTTTGCCGGGCCCCGATAGCCCTGTGCTTAATGATCTGAACTACAATGGAGAAGAGATCGGGTCCGATCGTTATCGGTGGTTCAACAGAGTTAACTGGATACACATTTTTTATTTATTATATTTATTTATTTAAGGGGAGGAGGACTAAATCGGCCTTTGCATAACACCGACCACATTGCCCCAAAGCTAGTGTAAGTAAAAAAAAAGTAAAGTGCCCCGTCACACCAAGTGGCGTATAGGGAATATGGTGTTAGTGACCATACATTTTACAGATCTTCGGTACATGATTTTTGGAATAATGTGGTTGATATTACGCCCGTGTCGCTTTACTTTCCCAGAAAAAAATCTGGTACCCATTAAGGCTGGGTGAACCGGAAGCCGTCGGTTGGGATCGAACCCTACCTCTTGTCCTTTATAGTCCAGTTCACTAAGCACAGAGCTATCGCGGCTCCCCAAAGCTAGTGTGCCCCGAGTCTATTTAAAAATGTTGACAATAAAACCACATTCCTTATACACTGCGTGGCGTGATGGGGCTCTTTACTCACTTTTGTCGCTCTCAGATTCAAAGTGTGTCTGTAGATCAGGAAGATTCTAATATCTATCGTCATTTCGAGCCGAAGACGGCACATAGGGCAGAACCACAATCTCAAAAACAGAAACTTTGCGTACCAAAGTGGCACATATTGCAGAGATCACTGCTCTAAAATATATGGCGCTGTTTCCATAACAATACTTTTGACAATAACAGCTTGTCAAGCCTGAGATCAACCTCCTTAGTCGTCTCTTACGACATGCCTGGAAGGTCACAGTGTCACTATTCTTTACTTCCTTCATAATGAGGCCCCGGTAAAACACAGGAAATACTCTAATATGCAGCCCCGCAAATAATAATTTTGAAGACCACTGGATCTGTCGATAAATCGCATGATAATGGTTTATATATATATATATACGTTACTCCTATTGACTCCGCGTTACGGACCACAGAAAGGGTTGTGGGACGTAGCAAACGAAAGAAAAGTCCAAGCAGGAAGTACAGGTATATGTTCTGCTAAGTGACTTTTGATATTTCGAACCGTTAGATCCGGATTCAAATGCCACTTGTCGACTGCCCAACCACTTCCTGCTGGTGATTGCGCTAAAAAAAAGAATCGTCTTCATTTTTGTTTTAGCTTAAGACTGTCGTTCATTCATGTTTATATGTTCCAGAGTACACTCAAAAATAGATTGATCAAGAATGTGAATGCGGCTGTAAAGTGGTGACAGTGTTGTTGCAAGACTCGACGGTGATTGGCTGTCATAAAACTTGATGATGGGATTTTGATGTCAGTGGCATCTGTACTAGTGAGACTGGTAAAGAAAATCCGATGTCGGCGCTTGAGAAATTACTTAGGGAAAGAGAGAGTGAGAGAGATGGAGACGTAGAGGTAGTCATGGAAACAGACAAGAGACAGACAGACAGGCAGATAGATAAACATGGCATGTGAATAGATAAAAATTACAAAGAGATGAGTAAACAAAGCTGACAGATATAAACAAAACTTACGATAGTTGGATAAAGATGGCATGCCCTTTCAAAAACATGATAAGAAATTCATATAAAATATAATGTGCATATGACAAAAGTAGGACAGGCAGATGAGAAAGCAGGAAAAACCGATAGATAAAAAAGTAGATAATTGGATAGACATAACAAACATAACAAACCGATAGATAAACATGGCAAGCGGATAGATAACATTAATATCTAATAGACAGATAGATGAACATTACAGACAGTTGGATAAACATAATCAACAGAGGCATGGCTTGGAAATAGACAAACATGAGGCAGATAGATAAACACAGCAGAAGGGTTGATAAACATAACAAACAGATAGATAATCATAACAAACAGATATATAAATGTAATAAACAGATTGCAAACATAACAAAGAGATATATAAAAACAGATATATAAACATAACAAATGTAAACAGATATATAATCATAATAAATAGATATATAAACATAATAAACAAATATATAAACATAACAAACAGATATATAAACATAACAAACAAATATCTAAACATAATAAACAGATATATACACATAATAAACAGATACATAAACATAACAAACACATATATAAACATAATAAACATGTATATAAACATAACAAACAGATATATAAACATAATAAACAGATATATAAACATAATAAACAGATATAAACATAATAAACATATATATATATATATATATATATATATATATATACATAACAAACATATACATATATAAACATAAAAAACAGATATATAAACATAAAAAACAGATATATGAACATAACAAACATATATGGAGACATAACAAACAAATATATAACCATTACAAACATATATATATATATACATAAACATAAAAAACATATGTAAACATGACAAACAAATATATAAACATAATATACAAATATATAAAGGTAACAAACAAATATATAAACATAACAATCAAATATATAAACATAACAAACAAATATATAAACATAACAAAAAAATAGATCATGACAAAACTTATGAGAAAGAGGGTTTGTATTGGAAGGAGAGCGGAAATAAAAAAAAAATATATAGAGGCTTTATGAGAAAAAAAAATCGCGTCTCTCCACCTCTTCAAGTTAATGTCCCTTTGATTTGCTGGCCTAGCCCCTACCCCCCCCCCCCCCCCCACCTTCCTTTTTTACCTGCAGCTCCATCTTGTTTTCTCTGTTTCCATTCAGCTTGGCTACCTATTATATAATCCAACAAATTTATTGCTTGCTTGCTTGCGTTCGCCCGATGACTCAAGTATTCTAGAGTATTCTAGTAGACTACAGAATTACTCTTCATCATCCGCCCTTAAAAAGACGTTAACTGCATCAAGCGCATCTCCTCAAGAAGGTTAGAAGTGGTTTTGTGAACTTGTCAAGAGTGTTCCAATGTTACGAGACTAATGATGACGACGAGAAGGAATGTTATTGTTTGGAATGTGGGTTTTCTGCCATCAAATCAACTGGTACCTATTGAGATATATTTTCTTTCTCTCTTACAATTACTTCCACTGAACATGTTTGGGAATGGAAAGATGTTTGGGAAAATGATTGAGAATGGAAAGATTATTGCGAAAATGCTTGGGAATGGAAAGATGGTTGAGAAAATGCTTGGGAATTAAAAGATGATTGGGAAAATGCTTGGGAATTGAAAGATTATTGAGAAAATGATTGGGAATGGAAAGATGATTGGGAAAATGCTTGGGGATGGAAAGATGTTTGGGAAAATGATTGGGAATGGAAAGATTATTGCGAAATGCTTGGGAATGGAAAGATGATTGGGAAAATTCTTGGGAATGGAAAGATGATTGGGAAAGTTCTTGGGAATGGAAAGATGGTTGAGAAAATGCTTGGGAATTAAAAGATGATTGGGAAAATGCTTGGGAATTGAAAGATTATTGAGAAAATGATTGGGAATGGAAAGATGATTGGGAAAATGCTTGGGGATGGAAAGATGTTTGGGAAAATGATTGGGAATGGAAAGATTATTGCGAAATGCTTGGGAATGGAAAGATGATTGGGAAAATTCTTGGGAATGGAAAGATGATTGGGAAAGTTCTTGGGAATGGAAAGATGATTGAGAAAATGCTTGGGAATGAAAAGGTGATTGGGAAATGATTGGGAATGGAAAGATGATTGGAAAGATGCTTGGGAATGGAAAGATGATTGCAGCTCTAAAGAAAAAAAAATGACAACTATTAAACACGAATCAGACAAGACAAAGGAAATTAGTTATTTTTTGGACACATAAAAAGGCACAATAAATTACGATAGTTATCACTGAAAGGAAAATCAGGAAACGTAAAGCAGGCATCAAAAGACAAATGTCACTGTAGAAGAATGACCCAGGCCACGAAAAACATTTTTTTAAATGTGAAACCCTTGTTGAACTTTGAGGTCATGTCTGACACAGAAACATAGACTTAAACAAGAACATAGACTTACAACAAGAACACAGGCTTACAACGAGAACATAGGCTTACAAGATAGACTTACAAAATGAACATAGACTTACAACAAGAAGATGGACTTACAAGATAGACTTACAACAAGAAGATAGACTTACAACAAGAACATAGACTTAAACAAGAACATAGACTTAAACAAGAACATAGACTTACAACGAGAACATAGACTTACAACGAGAACATAGACTTACAACAAGAACATAGACTTACAACGAGAACATAGACTTACAACAAGAACATAGACTTAAACAAGAACATAGACTTACAACGAGAACATAGACTTACAAGAAGAACATAGACTTAAACAAGAACATAGACTTACAACGAGAACATAGACTTACAACAAGAACATAGACTTACAACAAGAACATAGACTTACAACAAGAACATAGACTTACAACGAGAACATAGACTTACAACAAGAACATAGACTTAAACAAGAACATAGACTTACAACGAGAACATAGACTTACAACAAGAACATAGACTTACAAAAAGAACACAGACTTACAAAATGAACATAGACTTACAACAAGAACATAGACTTACAAAAAGAAGACAGATTTACAAAATGAACATAGACTTACAAAACAGACCTACAACAAGAACATAGACTTACAACAATAAGATAAGCTTACAACAAGAACATAGACTTACAAAATAGACCTACAACAAGAACATAGACTTAAAGTAAGAATCATCATCAAGTACCGGACCTACAGGCGTAGGTGATCACGTCTATCGACAACTTTCGATCTCGACAGTTATTTATCATTACTGCTGTTGATCTTCTGTCAAGCCATTCTCTTAAGCTGTCTGGTATCTTTTCTCTTTCCTTCCTTCTATCTCTTCGTCCCTCAAGTTTCCCAGTTGTCACAATATATTCCAGCTGTTCTCTTCTCATTACATGGCCAGAAAATGATGATTGTTTCTTTCTAATATTGGAGATTAGCTCTTTTTTTTTTCTTTGTCCTCTTTCAGAATGTTTTCAATACTCTTCTAAACTGTCCATGGTATTCTCGACATTCTTCTGTAAATCCACATTTCTACAGCTCCCAGTGATTTTCATGTCTGTTGTCCTATTGTCCATGATTCACATCCATATATTAAGACTGGCTCTATATAATATTTAAGAACTCTTATATAATAATATATAATCATGGATATAAATATAGGACAATAAATTGTTCTGTCCGATGGCGTATCAAGCATGCCTGTAATAATAGGCCCCATGTTCTAATACTTGGGAATGATGTTGACTACTGATGGTAGATGTAAACACCAGGTTGAGGTTCAAAATAGCTCAAAAATTGGTTAAATCCAAAGAGTGGAAATCACACAAAAAAATATTACGGAAGCCATTTTGACAAAACAGACAGGGAAGAGTTCTTGTTATGTATTGACTTGACATAGGATGAGGGTTTTGGACAATTTAACAACTGCCAAGAAAGTTGTTGGTGACCTCATAAATATAGCTATAACAGACATTTCTGGATACCATAGAGAAATAATCATCATCATCATTGAGTGCCGTCTCCGCATCGAAGGTTGGCTACCATGGAGCGCCATTCCACTCTGTCTCTTGCTTTGATGGTGCAGATTGCCATAGGCTGACTTGTCCATCTTTTGATATTACTCGTCCATGTTAGTCTTGTCTGCCTCTGCCTCTTTTATCTTGTATTTTCCCTTCTAATATTGCTTTTATTAGACTGTTGTGTCTTTTAACATGACCAAAAAATGTCATTTATCTTGCTCTAATTGTGTTTAGTAGTTCTATCTTCATTTTTAGTTGTTTTAAAACTTCCTCGTTTGTTTTCTCTTCTTTCCATCCAATTCTACCTATTCTTCTATAAATCCACATTTCAAAGGCCTCAATTTTCTGTTCTGTTTTCTGGTCTAATGTCCATGTTTCTGCACCATACAGGAATATTGAGAAGATGTAACATTTTGCTATTCTTAGTTTTAGCCCTGGTGTTATTTGTTTTGATGTTAGTATATTTTTCATGAGAGAAATAATAGAACTAATAAAAAGCGTTCTAAAAGAGAAAAAAAAGATTTGTTTAAAATATTGTAACCATCAGTAGGAAATAATAGTAATTTTCTTGCAATTTTATGATAATGAAACAGTTGGAATGTATTTTGGAAGAAGAAAAAATTAACTGATATAGGGATAGTGGAAAACAGATAGAAAAGATAGAAAAAAAAGTTTTAAAAAGAAAGGTTTGGTAGCAAGTCAACAGCAGGACTGGCACACAAAAATGCCGAGATAGAAAGTTCTGGATACACACGATCACCTCAGACTCAGAGATACTTGATGATGGTGATGATGCTTTGTTGACTCTCTTGAAACATTGGTTTAGTCTTTAATTTTGTGTCAGTCCAGGAATTATGAGTGTTAAACAATGACTGTTGAACAATGAGTGTTGAACTATGAGTATTGAATTATGAGTGTTAGATAATGACTCTTAAATAATGAGTGTTAAACAATGTGTATTAAGCGATAAATGTTGATTAATGAGTGTTGAATAATGAGTATAGAACAATGTTTATTGAACTATTAGTTTGGAATAATGGGTGTTGAACTATGAGTGTTGAATAATAGGTGTTGAACTATGTGTGTTAAAACAAAGAATCTTAAACAATGAGTGTTGATCAATGTGTATGTTGAACAATGAATCTTGATCAATGTGTATGTTGAACAAGGAGTGTTGATCAATGTGTATGTTCAACAATGAGTGTTGATCAATGTGTTTGTTGAACAATGAGTGTTGATCAATGTGTATGTTGAACAATGCGTATTGATCAATGTGTATGTTGAACAATGAGTGTTGATCAATGTGTATGTTGAACAATGAGTGTTGATCAATGTGTATCTTGAACAATGCGTGTTGAACAATCTGAATGTTGAACAATGTGTGTTGAACAATGTTTATGTTGAACAATGAGTGTAGGACGTGAAGAATGCACAGCTGCTGCCTGTGGTTTCTAAAAGAAAAGAAAATGTCTCGCATTAGAACAGGGGTCGGCAACTAGCGACCCCAGAGGTGTGTCCCACCTCTATCACACCTATATTACACCTCTATCACATCTATATCACACCTATATCACACCTATATCACATCTATATTACACCTCTATCACATCTATATCACACCTATATTACACCTCTATCACATCTATATCACACCTATATCACACCTATATCACACATCTATCACATCTATATCACACCTATATCACACCTATATCACACCTCTATCATATTTATATAACACCTATATCATAACAACATCACACCTCTATCACACCTATATCACACCTCTATCATACCCATATCACACCTATATCATAACTACATCACACCTATATCACATCTATATCACACCTATATTATATCTATATCACACCTCTATCACACCTATATCACACATCTATCACATCTATATCACACCTATATCACACCTATATCACACCTCTATCACATCTATATAACACCTATATCATAACAACATCACACCTCTATCACACATATATCACACCTCTATCACACCCATATCACACCTATATCATAACTACATCACACCTCTATCACACCCATATCACACCTATATCACACCTTTATCACACGTAGATAAAACCTATATCACACCTAGATCACACCTATGAAACACCTATATCACACCTATGAAACATCTATGTCACACATAGATCACACATATAGCACTCCAATATCATACCTAGATCACACCTAGTTCATAACTCTATCACAACTATATCACACCTATATCATACCTATATCATACCTATATCATTCCTATATCACACACATATATCACACGTATGTCACACCTATATCACAACTATATCACAACTATGGCACACCTATATCACACCAAGATCACACCTAGATCACATCTATGTAACACCTGTATCACACCTATATCACACCTATATCACACCTAGATCACACCTAGATCACACCTAGATCACACCTAGATCACACCTAGATTACACATAGATTACGCCTAGATCACACCTAGATCACACCTAGATCAAACCTAGATCACACCTAGATCACACCTAGATCACACCTAGATCACACCTAGATCACACCTAGATCACACCTAGATCACACATAGATTACACCTAGATCACACCTAGATCACACCTAGATCACACCTAGATCACACATAGATTACACCTAGATCACACCTAGATCACACCTAGATCACACCTAGATCACACCTAGATCACACCTAGATCACACATAGATTACACCTAGATCACACCTGGATCACACCTAGATCACACCTAGATCACACCTAGATCACACCTAGATCACACATAGATTACACCTAGATCACACCTAGATCACACCTAGATCACACCTAGATCACACATAGATTACACCTAGATCACACCTAGATCACACCTAGATCACACCTAGATCACACCTAGATCACACCTAGATCACACCTAGATTACACTTATATCACACCTAAAAAAAAGAATAAAGAGCCCCGTCACGTCAAGTGGCGTATAGGGAATAAGGTGTTAGTGACCATAATTTTTGCAGATCTTTGGCATATGATTTTTGGGGTAATGTGGTCGGTATTACGTCCGTGCCGCTTTACTTTCCCAGAAAAAATCCGGTACCCATTAAGGCTGGGTGTACCTGGAAGCCTTCGATCAGAATAAAACCTGAACTCTTGTCCTTTGCAGTCCAGTTCACTAACAACTGAGCTTCCCTGTAGAGTACCTGCCGTGAATCATGCGGCCTCATATCACACCTAGATCACTCCTATATCACACTATATATTTCTATATAGATCACATCTAGCTCACACCGATGTAACACCTAGATCACAAATCTATCACACCTATATCACACCTATATCACACCCATAGCACATCTATATCACACCTATATCACACAAATATCACACTTATATCACACCTATATCACACCTAAATTGCACCTGTATCACACCTATATTAGACGTACATCACACTTTTATCAAACCTATATTATACTTACATCACACCTAAAAAACACCTATACCACACCTACATCACACCCACATCACACCTATATCACACCAGGATCATACCTATATCACACCTAGATCACACCTATATCACACTTAGACCACACATATATCACACCTAGATCATATCTATATCACACTTATAGCACACATATATCACACATATATCAGACGTACATCACACCTATATTACACCTATATCACACGTATATGACACCTAGATCACACCTATATCACATCTAGATCACACCTATATCACACCTAAGTCACACCTACATCACACCTATATGACATCTATATCACACCTATATTATACATATACCACACCTATATCACACCTAGATAAAACCTATATCACACCTAGATCACATCTATATCACACCTATATCACACCTATATGACACCTATATCACACCTATAGCACACCTAGATCACACCTTTGTTTAACCTATATCACACCTATATCACACCTACATCAGACCTATATCACACCTGCATCACACTTACATCAGACCTATATCATACCTATATCACACCTATATCACACCTACATCAGACCTATATCACACCTATATCACACCTGCATCACACCTACATCAGACATATATCACACCTATATCACACCTACATCAGACCTATATCACACCTACATCAGACCTACATCATAACTATATCACACCTACATCAGACCTATATCACACCTGCATCATACCTATATCACACCTACATCACACCTATATCACACCTACATCACTCCTATATCACACCTGCATCACACCTATATCACACCTACACCACACTCACATCATACCTATATCACACCTATATAACACCTATATCACACCTATATCACACCTATATCACACCTTTATCACACCTACACCACACTCAGATCATACCTATATCACACCTATATCACACCTATATCACACCTATATCACACTCACATCACACCTGCATCACACCTACATCACACCTACACCCACATACTCAAATCATACATATATAACACCTATATCACACCGATTTCACACCTATATCACACCTATATCACACCTATATTACACCTATATCACACCTATATCACACATATATCACACCTATATCACACCTATATCACACCTTTATCACACATATGTCACACCTATATCACACCTATATCACACCTACACCACACTCACATCACACCTGCATCACACCTATATCACACCTACACCACAATCACATCATACCTATACAACACCTATATCACACCTATATCACACCTATATCACACCTATATGACACACACAACGTTGCCTATCATCAACTGTTCATGTTATCATTGTCATATTACTCGACACATTGAAAGGTCACCTATACGACATGTTGAGTTAGTGAATCCGATGAGTGCGTGGCACCATGAACGCCAAACGTCTCCTGCAAGCTTGTCCCAGCAACAACATGAGAGACACATGACAGACAGCCTCCAGCTTGTTTTCACGAAGAGTTATATTCAAAAGAATGGCCGTCTACTTTGCAGAATCATCAAATTGAGCATTTACGGAGAACGAGAGAAAGAAAAGAAAGAATACTGACATTGTCAACTATTTACAGAAGAAGAAAAAATCATATAAATGTGTATGTTAAAGTATGTTATAGTATGTTATCTAAGATATGCTGATTATACAGTCTTAATCGCTAAGAGTGAAAATGAGTTACAAGAAATGTTGGACATTATAGTGAAAGAAAGCAAAAATAAAGGACTCAGCCTTAATAGCAAAAAGACAGAAGTAATGGTAACAACAGAGAAAAAGACATCACTTCAGTGCAAAATAAAGACAAGTGGAACAATATTAAAACAGGTAAATAAATTTAAATATTTGGGAACTTTGTTAACCTCAAACGGAAGATGTGCAAAAGAGGCGATATGCAGAATGGCTCAGGCAAAAGCAGCTTTCTAAAAAATGAGGAAAATACTATGCAATCCATTTTTGACAATAGAAACAAGAAAAAGAGTTCTTAAATGTTATGTAGAGCCAGTCTTCATATATGGATGTGAGTCATGGACAATAGAACAACGGACAAGAAAATTACTGGAATCTGTAGAAATGTGGTTTTACAGAAGAATGCTGAGAGTACCTTTAATTAATTTTCTTTTACTCCACGTCAGCTTTACTAAATCCCTCGATGTTTCATATTATTATATATTTTATTATATATTGTATTATATATTTTATTATATATTTTATTATATATTTTATTATAAATTATATTATTTGTGCGAACCTATTTACAGAAAGGCGGTGAGCGGCTGAAATAGCTTTTGTTAGTTTGCAGCCTACAACTTTATAGAAAATCCGAGAAAAAAAATATAAATATCAAATTATGTGTTCATATTTTAATTGCATTAGCTGCTGCAAAATTA
Organism: Megaustenia siamemsis; assembly: GCA_032433765.1. NCBI lineage: Eukaryota > Metazoa > Mollusca > Gastropoda > Stylommatophora > Ariophantidae > Megaustenia > Megaustenia siamemsis. The sequence continues at coordinate 24,142,282 of JAVIAB010000088.1, forward strand.
ACTCGTAACAAAAGTGTCATCATGAGAAAAATATTACAGATTGTTAAACATTGGAATCAACGATTAATGTTATTTTTATTCTCAATGTACATAATTGTTTCTTTCATCTCTACCGTTCAATTGTGAACATGTTTCACTAGAAGGCTGGTTGTGTAAATTCGTGGTTTCCAGGAACCTAGCATTGGTGTTAAGGGGAAGGCCTGTTTATGATAAAGTAAAGAGCTCCCGTCACGCCAAGTGGTGTATAGGGAATACGGTGTTAGTGACCATAAATTTTACAGAACTTCAGCACATGATTTTTGGGGTAATGTGGTCGGTATTACGCCCGTGCCGCTTTACTTTCCCAGAAAAAAATCCTGTACCCATTTAAGGCTGGGTGAACCCGGAAGCCGTCTATTGGGATCGAACCCTGCCTCTTGTCCTTATGATAAAAGCAGCCCCATATTCAATAAACAATAAGAGTTTGTTTGCTTTCACATTTACTGTGCTGGAGCAACCAGGAAGCTATTCGTTTAACAAGATCCGCCTAAACACGTTCGGAGTCTTGTTGCGGTTTGCGAGTAATGAGATTACTCTTCCAGATTCACCAACGAGTTGGTATTCATTAATACCAACATGTATTATTTCAGATATCCCTGACCTTATTCAATCTTCCTAAACAGACAGTGGGACATGGTAGGACATAAGTTAATCCAAATATTTATAATTTAAACTAGTTCAACACGTTTTCATATATTTAATTTTTTTTATTTTTCAAACGCACTTAAAGTAAATTGAAATAGATGATTTATTAAGAATGGGAGCATTTTGTGAGGCCAGTTGAACTAAATAATTCATCCAAAAATATTAAAAAGCTTTCAGCAAGAATAAGGACAGCTAGCTTGTCATGTCAGACAGTGCACGCTGTGGGCGTGAGATGAATGAGGTACTAGTGGGCGGATTTTATAGAGATTGGTCTCAATCATAAAGAAATTGGTTACATCTGTTCAGAATGAGGCTACATTTGTAGAAGAAGAAATAGAGGGAGTTAAAAAAGAAAAGACACCAGATTGTAAGAAATCGAGGGAGAAAGAGAAAAAACACCACATTGTAAGAAATAGAGGCAGAAAGAGAAAAGATACCAGATTGTAAGAAATAGAGGGAGCAAAGAGAAAAAAAATACCACATTGTAAGAAATAGAGGGAGCAAAGAGAAAAAATACCAGATTGTAAGAAATAGAGGGAGCAAAGAGAGAAACAAATACCACATTGTGAGAAATAGAGGGAGCAAAGAGAAAAAATACCACATTGTAAGAAATAGAGGGAGCAAAGGAAAAAAAATACCAGGTTGTAAGAAATAGAGGGAGCAAAGAAAAAAAATACCAGGTTGTAAGAAATAGAGGGAGCAAAGAGAAAAAAAATACCAGATTGTAAGAAATAGAGGGAGCAAAGAGAAAAAAAATACCAGATTGTAAGAGATAGATGGAGACTAAGAGAAAAGATACAACAAGCATGTTTAAGAGAACTGAATATCCACGCTATCTAAGTAAACGTCTTGCATAAGTCTTGTCATAACGACGATTGCCCACAGCCGAGAAGTTTATAAATTTGTAATGTCTTCCTTTTAATGAAGTTGCTATATCCAATTGTACATTTATTTGCCCACGTTTCATTCAGCTTTACAGCAGCCGTGTACGAGATTGGTACCTATCTTCATCTTACCTCTACTTTCTCTTTCCCGCCATTGTCCTTACAAGCCGTAGACGGTACATAGGACAGAGATTGTAGACTCTTGTGTTAGACAATCTTTCAACTGTCAGACCCTGCACAGGACCCGCATTGTGTCTCGCCACATGGCTCTGTTCTGGGCAAGTTGTTCAATCTCGACGAGGGAGCTGATGCCTGCTGTTTTGGCCCCTCGTTTTAATGTTAATTTTAGTGTTTCTCTAGGTCTGCCTCCTTTTCTTTTACCTTCTCGTTTCCATGTGAGGGGCTGCTTTAAAATTATGTTGTTGTCTCTTCTTTTCCCATGGCCAACACATGACCACCGTCTTCTCTTGATTACAGTTGATATTTCTGGAAGCTTTGTGATTTCTCTTATTGCTGCACTAGTCATGAATTCATTCCATAGTGTGTGAAGTGGTTTCCCCAGAGATTAGTTTTCACTAGCATCCATTTTATTGTTTTATTTCTTTATTTGTTTTCCAGTTCTCGCATGCAAAAGTAACGGTGCATAATACATTTAATTCGCAAATCCCAATCTTTCTTTTTGTGCTTAGTAATTGTGATTTCCATATTTTATCACAGTTTCTGAAAGTCAGTGCTGCCTTTACTGTACCGATTCTAATTTCTTTCTCTGTGTCTACTTCTTGATCTATGCAGCTTCCAAGATATAACAAGTGGTTTACTTCTTCCGCTGCTTTCCCTTCAAAGTATATTTTTTTCTTCTGATCGAATTTGATTTTTCATTACTTGTGCCTTTTCATGGTTGACCTCAGTCCAATTTTACTAGCCATTGATGACATGTCATTTGTTTTTTTCTTACATCATATTCACATTGCTATTGACAACAACTATGTCATCCACGAAATCAAGGTCTCCCCAACTGAGTTCTAGCTGTATTTTCAATAATGGCTTTGTCACCTGTGCAGCACTCCTGCATATGAAGTCGATAGCAATTCCAAATAACATGGAATATAAAATACATGGGTGTTTCACTCCGGTATCAATGTGGAACCATTCACTCAGCCCTGCCTCTGTGCGAACTGCACGTGAGAAACCGTCGTACTTTGAGGATGTTAATAATTGTTGGTGGCATTCCATGTCTGAGTACATCTACCTTCACGAGCTGAGATGTCACGATGAAACACCACACACCGTAACTCTCGGGAAAATTCGGATTTTTAACATTAATTCATGGGCCCAATACGCTAAGCTGTAGGTGGGGCTGAAAGAGGTTAGCGACTCATAGCTGGTTGTTGACGGCAGAATCAGTAAATAAGAACTGATAAAGACTCTCATTGCTCTTGAATCAGACAAAATAATATGACCTAGCCCAGAGGCAGTGAAAATGATATGCATATACTGTACCCAAGAAATATAGTGCTGAAGTCGGATGAGTTG